>NC_024127.1:5254068-5265478 GCF_000346735.1 Prunus mume
TTCCTCGGGCTCGTGGGACCCTCCACCAAACTGGGCTACGGGCCCTGCGCTGGAGCAAACTCGGGCTGCGTCGGGCAGCCTTTCCCCCGGGCCAAATCCTGCGCTGGACTTGCTCTTAATGAATTTGAAAGGCAATTAGGCAGGTTATTGCCCACAGTTGATGGGCCTAATCATCTATCAAACTGTTCAAGAATTAAAATGAATTATCGCGGATCCAATGGGCTTTCACCATAAGACCACCTCAAGCAACAACTATTCATCTAGCACTGTACTTCCGCTGTCACAGAATCAAATGAAGGAGCATTTTTTCACTTCAAAACTATCAACTGAAATTAGAAGCAACAATAGAACAACCAGCCAGCCGCCCACCAGAATACATACTAGAATCGTAGATTCATCAACCTCAGACGATATATACAGTGTCTTGACTGCATGCATCCTCCTACATGATAACAATATCAGAGATATTGATAAAAAAACAACAGACAAAATCTACCGTGGATGATGATGGAATACTGGATGGTACATAGCGATAAGTAGTTAATAACCACTAGTTTGGATTCACTACGTAATGTTTTCCATGACCGATCATTTTTAGGTCCTCATTAAAAAGATTATTCTTGCAAAAATTTACTCAAATTGGAAAGTTTTTAATTATTTAGATGTAACTAAATAAATAGAAGAACACAATTTATTTGATATACAATGAAATTTCCACGGTCATAATCAAATGTTTAAATAATTTCTGATTTGGATGAAACTTTGCATAAATAATTCATGAATAGTTCGGATCATTAGCTTGCTTAGTAGAATAGGTCCAATTAAGTATTTAACATAGTAAGACTTGAGCGTTTTTATATACATATATACATATATATATATATATATATATATAAAGCAAAAGGCAGAGAATGGTGAAACATTCAAAATATAAGAAAATGCCTTAGTCAATTCAAACATTAAGAATTAAAATTATTAATTAAATGAGAATAATATGGTAAATTCATATTTTCATATTAAAACAATTTAAATTTACAATTTAAAATAAAATCAAATAATAGGACATACTTTTATGGAACATAACTACCTATATTATATTTTCTTAATTCTTAAAAAAAAAAAAAAAAAAAATCAATCACACGTGTGCCAAAGGGCTAGTATTATATTATATCATTACTATTTGGCTTTTTCAAGGAAAAAGATGGCAAAAGGAAGGAAATCCATTTTCTTATTCATGTGGTATATAATGGGTTAGTTTATCTGCTCCATCATTAGGGTCACCATGTTTCCTTGTTGGGGCTTCTCTCTCTTTCTACTTTCTGCGTTCTTTCTTCGTTTTTTAAATTGATCAGTTATGTGACAGAAGATGAAAATATGGTTTGCTTTATTCGATTTTTTTTATTGGTGTTATACAAAGTCTACATTAATACATACTCTATATCTGCCTTGAATAATTTTCCCGAGTTTTGACCAAGACAAAAAAAATCCTCAAATAAAAAACAACAGAAGAAAATTAAAATAAACTATCAATTTCTAACACACCCACACAAAACTAAGATGTCAGGAGGGTTTGAACCCGAGATCTTTGATATTTATATGCAAGTCAAGACCATTTTTCATTGAAGTATACCCCGTTGGCCACATATTCTTTTTAATATGCAATTAACAGTACAAGTATTTTGAAATCTTGTGGAAATTGCATAGTGGTAAGAGTACTAATAAGAATAATGTCCTCTTGCTGCCAGCTTAACAATTTGAACTTTACAACCCACTGTGGAATTTGGAAATTGCCACGAATTTGGACCGCCGCAGGTCATGTTTTACTCGCAAAGGCTTTTCCATTTGTGTTTTTTTATTAAAGGAGAAGGAAAGTATGGATCAAATCAACCCTATAGAGTAAAGACCGTGGGCAGCTGACTGTTGAATTTATAACCTCAGGAAATTTCTTGGATGGAGTTTCTGTGAACTAACAACCAAAGTCATGCCAGTTTGTTTCTTTGTTGTTACATATGAAATTTGTCTTATTATTACGCTGCAGACACAACACAATATTCACCAACTTCGATATGAACTGCATAACAACAAAATAGAAATATTATGGAGAATCAGATCTAAAATACTTGTATCAATACAAAATTAAAGTGATATAATATTATACAAAAATGATCCTTTGCCAGATTGTGTGCCTAACAAGATGTTTATGTTGCAAGTCCTGTGAATATTAACATTGACCAAGTTGATTCTCATTCGAACGTATATATGATTCATGTTCATAATTTTTGACACCATAAACTTCCGTCTCACAACACAAATTTGTCAAGAGAACGTTACTATATATAAATGTTAAACGAACATCCCAAACCTCCAACTGTTTGAAATTTAAGTTGTTTTCTGTTTTTCTGTTATTTATTTTTTGGGATAAAAGAATGATAATATTTTATTGATAAGATAAACAAAAACAAGTACAAAGACAATGTTTATTATGTGAATTAAATCTTAAATCCTAAACCTAAACAATAGAGTTTCGATAAAAATTGAAGCACTGTTAATGTCCTGTAGTTGGATTCAAATGACCTGTATGTATGATTGCAGCGCACGATATATTGTTGTACAAAAACACTGGTATTACACAAAAAGTACAAATCTTTAATTTCCTTTTGTCAGCTTTCTGATGTAAAATTGTGATCAGAAATCTGCTACGTACACTCTAATCTATATCAAGAACAATCCCAAAAAATAATAAAGAATAAAAATATTAACAACTTGGCCTTCAAAACACCCGATTAGGCGCCCTGATCTCTCTCACAGTCCTAGAATGCACCAAACTCTCTTCCCTCCGCTTACTTCTGGGACGAAGCAACTATAATTAACCAGCGACCTACTTTTAGTGAGCACATTATTGTCACCACTCAGAAACCAAGAAATGGGGCCCTTTTGCTCATATCCCGGTGCCGGAGACGACAAAGAAGAACCCGAAGAGGATGAGTAATGCGAAGATAAAGACGACGTCGTCGAAGGAGAGGTGATAGACAAGGTTCTACGTAGTAGAAGTGGCGAGCCAGAATAAGTTGACAGCTTTTGAGCAAGCCGTTCAAGCTTTTCTCTCAAGCACAAGCTGCAAACGCCGGGCGATTGTTGGTGCTTTGGGTGCTTCTTGCACCGGGCAATATCGGGCTTGCTTTTTTTGGATGATCTCCTCAGCTTCTCCATTTTTGGTCATGTGAGCTGCTGTGTGGGATTGTTTGTGTCAAAATATATAGAGAGATATTATGGTTGGTGTGTTTCCATGTTAGTTCATGCGAGCTTCTTTGGGTTTTCTTTAAAATACCTTTTTTTGACGAGTCAGAGAATTTGAAAAAATGTTGGATATGGAGGAACAAGTGGAGGGCTGTGATTTGATGGGAGGGCGTGTGGGGTCCACTTGGGATTGGAAGTCGGTGGCTGTGATGCTTGCGCGGAGGATAACTGTGTGTGGAAATGGCCACTGGGGATAAAAAATAAAGAGGGGAAATTTCCAAGCTTTCGCGGGATGGGGGGCGGCGTGGAAAAAGGATAAAGCGCGAGCGTGGACGGGATCAAAGTATGAGACGACGACGTTTCGATGTAGGGAATGTGCGGAAAGTATATTAAAAGGACGTTGGTCATGACGTATACATTGTTTACAATTTATTTTTTCCATTGCAAAATTCGTGTTTGTTACTCAATTGTCAAAACACGTGTCATTGACAAAATGATAATGTTGGAAATGTATATGGAAAAAAGATTAGTAGTAATAGTACAAGTAAATAAATAACTGCTAGTAATTTATAATTAATCTTATTGGTTGGTTGGTGATCCCTAAAGACTAAACATGGGTTCTAAATGCGGTGGTTGTTGTATGTAATTTCACAAAGAATAAAAGAAAGAAAAATCCCATTAAAAATGTGATCAACACAACAACAGTGGTTAGTTGGTCACTTGGTTGGGTTTTGTTTTCTATTTTCTTGTGGTAAAATTAAAAGGTGTAACTTGAGCAAGTTTTGTGAGCTATTCCAACTCCATTTATGTAGCCAGATGTTCGAAATATTTAAAGACACTCGATAAATATTTATGTAAATCCCATCCCCAATCGTTTTTACTAAAAACATTGCCTATCTAATAGTAGCTACTAGCAAAGGTTCTTTGATCCCTTTTTACATGTCCACTTCAGTCCCAAGTGGAAACGCAGCACTAGAAACCAGCTTAGCAGACTGACCCCAAAAAAAGAAAAGAAACTAGCTTAGCTGTTGCTCAGAAAATAATATAACATGTGCATATTGGTTGAGAGTTGAGAGACTAGAGATAATGACAATAATATTGAAAAAGTGGGCCTGGAATGAATATGAACAGTGTGAACTTTGCATGCCAAAATGGTCAAACAACCAAGGTTTGGTGTGTTGGCGAGGGCATCAGCTTTTGGTCTACCAATCTGATGACAGTGATTTTTCTTCCATTAAATAGCACGCGGAAAACCAGGTCCTTTGACAGTGGGATTGGATTCCTTCCAGCCAGGAAAACCAACCTCATGTGCCTCTTCTTCATCCACCCCTTTTTTTTAAAAATAAACACGCAATGCAAGCAAAAGGGCTCATCTCATCTCTCTCATGGCATGGGTTTAGGGAAATAATAAACTTGTATATTTTGTCTGTCCTTTACACTCCCAGCTGGTCCCTGGAATTCCTGCAATTTATTATTCAGCCAAATGACCACTTTGCTGGCATCTGGCACTGGCAAGGGCTCTTCTTAATGCGCATGCCCCAGAATTTGATTATTTCTATCTGTCATCCTTTCTATTTGCTCTAAATTCAAGCAATCGAGGTTGAAATAGCACTATAAATATATGGTTCATTGGGCCAACCTTTTGTTTTATTGCAGAGTAAAAGTGGAAGGTCCGATGGGAAACACAAGTTAAAGAGAATGAGCGACATTGGGCCCAATAAAGCAAGAATCGGTTGCGACATAAGTGGTGTGAAAATCCCTTGGTGAACGTGAATGTTCACTTTAAGATAAATCATTAGAAATCTTGTTGGAATCTTATAAATTACATAATGTAAATTTTAGCTCACCCCATTTTGAAATCCTGAATCCGTTCATGGAAGAGAAGACAGTAAGGGGGAGTAGTAAAGGGATGAAGGCCACTGACCCTGAATGGGGGCGTCTGTGGCTGAAACTTTTCTCACCTTAGGGTTTTCTCTCGAGGCTGGTGGCTAAAACTTTTCTTAAGGTCTCCCCAATAGGGTTTGTATCTAAGGCTCAACCACCATAGGGGTGGACAAAATAGAGCCCATGCACAAAAACCCACCCCCAATAAACCATTTTGGGCCTCTAAAACCCCCAGTCCACCGGAGTGCTGCTTTCATGTTCATAAATATATGGACTTGGCTACAGCTCACCTTTATGCAACAGGGCACGCCACTTCAGGCACTAGCAAATTGTTTTTAACTTTTTTTGTGCTAGTATTTATAGGTGTCTCTAGTGATGTACCTTCGAATTAAGCTGTAGAGGAAAATTTCAATAGTTAATATTAATTCAAATGATACTCGAGTATATATTCTGCAAGCCAATCCGATGAAGTTATGGTTATTAGTTGAGTCAATATAAAGCAATGCTTAAACTAAAAAGAAAGGTTTATCATCAACTTACAGTCTTCCATCCTAACTCACAGTTCAAGGTATGAAACTGCCAAACAAGAACCTCACCAACTCAGTCTTACATCCTACTCAAAAATATATGACCACGAACTTAATTCGCAATTACAACAATAAACGAACAGATCAGATGCTTGTCGCTCAGCCTGGTTATTTAATTGATTCAGCAGACTCACTAGTCTTGACCTCTCTGGGGCACTGGGATACATACGGTTTGAGCTGTAGCAATAAGGGGAAAAGTAATTCAGAACTACATGTCTGCTTGTAAGAATGAGGAGTAGTTTGCTTAGTTAAAACTTCAAATGCATCAATTTAAGTAAGAATAGTTTGAAGTGTGCGATAGCAGAGCCGCAGCATGCATCTTCCAATTTCCATTTGGAACCTCTAATTTACAGATAAAAACTATAAATGCTAAATGCAACAAAAGAATGAAGAAGAAAGAAACAAAGAAATATGTTCACCTTGAAGTCAGTTAAATCAGGGACTACGTAGTTAGGTAATTTCTCCTGCTGCACGACATACTTAGCTGCAAAAAATTTGGGCAATTTGGATAACATGTCAAGTAGTAATTCCTATCCTTAAAAAATTTGATTGAGCCCCTTGTCAAAATTGCAAAAATGGAAATAGGGCAAACCTTTTCGGGTGTGGAAACCAATGGGCTTGCAATTCTTCCCCTTGTAGTAATCCCTTGGGGCACGTTTGGAGGAAAGAATGTCAAGGGATGATGTGCGCTTTCGACGAAATGCCCTTCCTAACCCTAGTATTAGTCCCAATGCCATTTCTTCACTTCTTCTAACAACAAATTAAATTAAAACCAATTATAAAACATGCTTGAAACCATAAATACATGCTATATAATCAACAAAGATATCAGCGAGAGAGAGAGAGAGAGAGGCATTTCCTATTCAAAAAGGGCCAAGAAAACTGTGGTGAAGACAATATTACCAAGTCATAACTACATTCAACAAGTTTTTATACCTCATTGTCTATACAGTCAAGTTATGTTAGATTCTAAGAGAATATTAGCAGCGTAGCTTTTCTATGACATAACAAACTAATGAATGTATAAATAAATCCTAAGTTTTAACAAATTCACTCAATTTACCATATAAATCCTATGGGAGTAGGAAAAAGACATATGATTGCAATATACTTGTCTTCATACTAATTCTTTAGCTAAAACAATTCCACAATAAGTTCAACGTAACTCTCTGCTCGGGCATAACCTGTATCACTCAAACAGACAAATACACAAACACCTTCAGCTCATCCCCACAAGCAAGTAAACTTGGCCTATTGATTTGATTTTTGATTCATGGCACTACGTACTGCCAATCAAATTACTGATAACATTCAAAGTTCTAACCAAGCCTGGACCCAATTAAAAAAAAACTTCGGTTTCCAAGGGAAAAATTTAAAAAGCTATGAGATTCAAGCAATTTCATTCCTAAGGGCAAGACCCAGTTCATGATTTTGGCTTAGGCTAAAGAAAGCCTCTTCATTTTCCCTCAAAGATTCACAGAGTAAACAATATTATTCAACAAATTTCACGAATGAAAAAAGAAGAAGAAGAAATAATGGCAATGATAGATAGCAGATGATACCTGAACAATGAGAAGTGAGGTTCTGATGTCGACGATGTCGTGCAGAAGATAATTCTGGGTTTTGGGGTGTGACTCTGCCACTGCAGAGGGTTTAGGGCTTTTCTGCTGAAAAATAATTGGGGAAATCGAGCAAGGACATATGGGCAAGGCCCGTAACTCAGGTGGGTTGGGTTTGTTGGATTAAATTATTATACTAATAAAGAGACTTTCATTTTCTTTTCTGTTTTTTTAATGGAAACAAGATAAAGAGACTTTTAATGTCCTAATTTCAATAATAAAAAATATTAATGGTGTTTTATTTGCTAAATGTAATGATTTTTTTGGTGGACAAAAATATAAAGGATGTAAAAGGAATTCAGTTTTTTCACAACAAATTTTCAACTCTTTGACACTCCAACTCATTTGAGAGAGCTGAAAAGGAAAAACAAATTCAAAAGAGTCAAATATTGATGTCTTTTTTCAAAAATAAAATAAGGTAAGAAAATAAGAGTGAATATGAAAAGAGAAAAAGAGAGAATGTTATTAGCATATCATTTTGAGTTCGTGACTTTAGAAGTAAACAATTTACTTCACATTCACGATAAGAATTTGACTCTCGCTCTTCTGCTCTTTTTATTATTTAAATTCAACAATTGATATCTAACTTCTGATAAAAACCCCTTCTTCTTTTTTGTTGTTATAACAGGTTTGTGATAGATTAGAACCCATGATTATTCATACATATTCTTTCCAAGGAAAAGGAAGAAGGCCTATAATCCGGTTTTTTTTTCATTCAATCACCAACTTCGAGAAAACCAAGCTTTGTCAAAAGTGAAGTAAAATTTATGTTTCCTTTTTCACTGGTTTTCCAACGGGCACATCTCCCCAGACGGTAGTGACTGTGAATTAGATGGCAACACTGTTTTTCAACAGCACACTCATTCAGAGGACAAAAACCAGAGGACCACAACGAATTGCAGAGAAATGAAAGAGGCTTTATGTGCTTTCAGTCTTAATGATAACTTGATCTTGAAGACAACAGGGCTTGTTTTGTTCCTAAAACATCCTTCTCTTCCTGCCCGGCCGTAGTTCATTGTTGTGGACATCTTCCTCAATGTTCCAGAACAATATTTTTTTTTCCCTCTGATAGGAACCTCTGATGTTTTGATAACATTAACCCTCCTCACAAACCTTCAGTTTTTCCACCCCATGTCACATCTTCAAGCTCATCCAATTTAGCAATTAATCTTCCAACCCCACAGAGAAAAGGCCCTTAACTTTCACCCAACCAATAGGGTTCTTTTTGAAATTGAATGGCACCATTACCTAAACTAAAGTAATAAATTAATGAAAATAATAATCTAACTGTTCTGGAAAAAAAGGTACATATACTTTAGCTTTAAAGATTAAGTTTGTCTATGCACTCCATGCCATTAACACAACTCATCTTCCTTTAAGCTCTCTTTCAAGACCAAAATTCTCGTCAAGTTCTTTGCAAGTACAAGCAGTTTATACCCGTGAACCAAAAAAAAAACTTATATGTTCTCCGGTCATCTTTTAAAGCCAAAATTCTAGCCAAACTGTTTCTAAGTATGTGTATTCTAAAACCATGAACACAAAAAGCTTGTAATCATGAATTCATTGTTCAATTAGTGATAAAGCATTTGGAAATTCCATCAAGTACAACAATTTAGCAACAATTTAGATATCAAAGCAAGATTTCAAAAGGATAATGCAAGTGAAAATGAGGATTACGAGGCTAAAATTGTTCCAAGGGTGGGGTGCCCCCAATGCATGATTAACTTACGTGGGACCCTTTTTCATTGCATGTCACAGCTGCACAGAAATCAAGGAAGGGTTTTTGGTGGTTTTATAGGGATCACCACACACTACTGTCATATGGGAAAGGAAAGGGCTTTTGGCTAGATTCCATAGGGCATTAACAGTCAAAGATGGATGACGCATAGGGCCCACCTCTGACATGAGCGAGACATGGAGGAGGAGCTAAGAGTCGCAGCAGCTTTTTGGTCTGTCTCTTTCCCACCTAAAGTGAGAGCAAAAGTGGAAAAGGACTAGTGTATTCTCCACCTCCATGAGTTTTTGAAATAAAAACCTACTCTCCAAGGAAAATCAAATCTACCATTCAATGAACTTTGTTGCATGCTTGGAGTATGGCCCTTGTAAATTAAATTCCATCATGTGCTCTCATTTGGTCTGAGTTTGTACAAAAAGTAGAGATTTTTTTATGTAAGAAGAGTGACTAGTGGACATGGGACTAAATATCTGGGTCAGGAAAGTGAGCTTACATGCGTCAAAGATGAAATGATCATTACTCACAATAAAATTCACATGCATCAACGGCCAGAAATTAATTCTGGGTGCGGTTTGCTAGCATTTTCTTGAATGGCAATACCTTTGAAATGCATTGTTTTGTCAATGTTCTGAGAAGCCTCCTCTCTCTTTAGGAAGTGGTACCACTTGTAGAAACCTAGAGAGGGGGCTCTTGTTGCACTAGTCTTGCAATTCCATGTGTTAGCTATTGATCAGGATAATACTTTTTCACCAACCACATGGGGGTTGATAGTTTCCCATCAGAAATCAAAACAGAGAAAAAGAGAAAGAGCTTGCAAGATGGGGCCATCTAGATAGAACATTTTGCTGTTTTACACACCACTAAATGGAACCTACAAGTTTTCTCTGCTGTAAAAAAGAAAAAGAAAAAAAGAGGGGTTGGAGGGGAGCTATCAAGTATCAGCTATATCTATAGAGACCCAACTTTGTGCTTTGGCTTCTATTGTAAAAAGCTGTTGTCAAATCCTAAAGTTAGTGAGCTGCAGAAGCATATTGAAATGAAAAATTGACAACTGTGCGTAGTTTGGACAACCTCCTTGTATGATGCATCATATTGCAAATAGTTTGTACTTTGTAGCTTTGTGACTTTTTTTACAGTCACATAGTTGCAAGCTCCTGTGAGGAACTTTTAGCTTTTCTTAAAATTAACCAGAAAATACCATGATATTTATGATGTGGCCAATAAAGCTTAAATTTTTGACATTCTTGCTTCTAGATCACAAAATTCAGTAAGATCCATTTTTATTAGATCATTTAAAAAACTTAGAAAAGTCCAACTAGTTTTTTTTACTGCTCAGCAGAGTACCAATGGAGAGTGGGAGCTTGATCAACTGAGAAGAAATTGCAGGATTCTTCTGTGCTAAACAAACTTTGCTCTTCCATCCTCACAAGCTGTGTCTGGAACCCTTTACCAGCTACTGATCTAGAGTCTGATAATTGAAACCAGTTTACCATTGAATTTGAAGACAATGATGAATGGCCATTGTTACAGCCAAGAGAAGAATTTCCATTGCTCTCTTCCTTCATAACTCCATTTGAGTCACTATCTGATGATCCATCTTTGGATTTCAAGTTCTTAAACAAATTCACCTCTGCATTGTCTCCATTGTCACTGAAATCTTGGTGTCTGCTTTGCTCCATGACACTGCTCTTGCACATTGAAATTGGTGATTCTTCTTTAGCTGAACCATTGCTTTCTGCACTATCTCTGCACAGCTTTGCTTTTAAGTGCCTTAGCTGCAATTGTTACAAAGAAACAGACTCAATTACAAAGGAGAAAAAAAAGACCCTATCTAGAAAAAGATGCAAACAAAAGTGTTTCACCAATATGAACCTTTTCAGCCAGAGCTTTATTCTGCCTCTCAAGACTATCAAAGTTGAGCTTTAAGCCATCATAATCAGCTTTGAGAATGCTGTAGTCTCTCTCCAATTGCTTAGTCTTCCACCGGGCGCGGCGGTTTTGGAACCAAATAGCTACTTGTCTTGGTTGCAGGCCTAACTCCTCAGCTAATTTGGCCTTCCTCTCTGGCTCTAACTTGTTCTCAACCTCAAAGTTTCTCTCCAAGGCCTTGACCTGCTCTGAGCTTAAGCGCCTTTTCTTCCCTGTCATTTCTTCCCCACAGTCTTCTTGGTCTAAAGAATCTAACATTGCCTGAAACTCCTTGCTATAACCATAGTTGTCCTTTCCATGCTTCTCCTCCTCTGCATTAACAAGTAGTGAAAGAAATTTGAGTGTCAGCTGAGGAACTAAACTAAAATTTTTGAGATATAAAAACCCATCAACAAAAATACCAAAACTTGACAAATACC
>NC_024127.1:5265693-5310573 GCF_000346735.1 Prunus mume
AACCTCTTCATAATTCAAAAGAACACCCCCAAGAACCTTCAATGTATTTGCTTCAAATCTTTCTGAAATTTGTGCAAGCTCTCAAAGAGGGTTTCAAAGGAAAGCTTTTTGGTTGAATTACTAAAGTGGGAAATGCGGTGAGACTATGCTTCAAAACAGCTGGAGGTTCACTTGCCTTTAAATTGTGAAGACTACGGTTTGTAGCAGAAAACCAGAGCCCTTCAAAGAAACAAAAAAGTGCCAAGTACACCTCATAAACAAAACCCCTTTCTCCTACTTAATCATTATATAATCATCAACACATATATATATATATCTAGCTAGAGAGAGAGAGAGAGAGAGAGAGAGAGAGAGAGAACTTTACTGCAACTGGATGGAAGCAACTCTCAACCACAGCTAGATTGCATTGCTTTACTACACTCTGCTGCAATATATACATTGAATTGATGTGAATGGTCTGATTTGACTCACAATTCTTTTTTCCTTTTTCACTTTTTTGAATGAAGGATACTGAGTCACGGTATGGGACTTTAAAAAGCTGGATTCACTTTGTTACATTTTTCTCTGCCCAAGTGGAGGCTGCATACAACCATTTTTTTCACTCCCTGCAAAGATTGCTTTTTATCACTTTGACAAGAAAGGATTTTCTATTTTTGTCCTATGCTTCAAATTTTAGAACAATATTTGGCTCTCGTTTCTCACGTGTTAACATTTCCCTTTCTTTTTTCTGTTTTTTTCATAAAGGGAAGTTGGGACTTTCAGTACATTAATTTTTGTTTTCAATTTGTAAAATAAGTAGAGATGACTTATACCACTTGATGATGTTAAACAATTGTCGTTAATAACAATTTAATTTGGTCCTACCACTTTAATTAATTCATGTCATACATCCACACGAGCAGAACGTTCATAAATTGTTGAGAGAAATCAAGCAATGTACAACATTTCTCATCATACCACATTGATATTGTATCTCTGAACTTTAAACGACATTCATCTATACAAGTGAGTCTTACTTCTATTATAAATGTGATACAAACAATTTTATCCACTTCCAAACACGTGAGGGAAAATACATTGTGCTAGTGACAGGGCTGACAATGGGTCGTGTTAGGTCGAATTCGTGGCATGTCTGGATCATATATGTGTCAAGAATACTCAACCCAAATTCGATCTGTTTAATAAATGTGTCATGTTGAGTTGACCTGCTAATTTTCTGTGCGAATTTCGAGTCGTGTATCTAGTTGACCCGCTAAGTGGTAGCAATTAAAAGAACTAAAAACAATTAGAAAAATGATGAATAAACAAAGAAACAAGTTAGCAGGTTGGCGGGTTACATGGTATTTTAGCGGGTTGGCAGGTCACATAGGTATTTTAGCAGGTTAAATAGGTATTTTCAATAAATGGGTTATATAAGTGTTTTAGTGAGTTGACCCGAAAATTTAATCGTGACTTGACCTACTAATTTTTAGTGTGGGTTTCGAGTCATGTCGGAAATTGCCACCCTAGGACTCAAATTCGATATGGAATTTGAATGAATCATGTTCTATTTAGGGGTAAAGATCATACTCCCACATCTCTCACAGGTAATGTTCTTTTCACTCTCAAAATATGACTAAAAGTACTGTTCCTGTTGTTCCTAAGCATCCTTGAAGCTACTCTATATTCACAGCTAACCTGAGTATCATAAGGTCATTAAAAGACGCAACAATGGTAGCACACGCCCAGCGCTCAAAATATTTCTACATTTACCTCAAGTGTAAGGATACAAAAAAATATTTTTCTCATAAAATTAAGGACAAGCAAGCAAGGAGCTTGTAGCTCAGGTGGTTAAAAGTAGTTTATCCGAGATCCTGTGTTCGAATTGCCCATCCCTCAATATAGCTTTCAAAAAAATTAAAATAGCTTTCTCAAAATAGTTCCTCATAGTTTTGCTGGCCATAGAGGCACCCATTTATAGCAGATGGAATCACATTCAATCTCTTAGTTTCAATGGATTTAGGTAGGAGTGTAGGTAGTTTTTGTTTTTGTTTTTTTCACAGCTAAAATCAAAGGCTCAAATAGACCTCACCTTTCCCTTTAAGGAGTCTGGTTTTGTTTGCCTTGCAAGATTGGAGTTGCCCTAACATGCCAACAATAAAGAACAACAGGTTACTTGTGGGACTGTATTTGTGTGACTCTACCACAGGTCTTGAGATGAAGGGCACTTGGTCTCCATGCCTCTTGTCCACTTACCTAACTTTGCATATAACTTTGCTTTGTTTTCGTACTTTTATCTTTCTCTTTCGGTGAACACAAGTTAATAGTGAGAAAGGAACATGAAGCTAGCTTTTATTTGTATGCTCTCATATGTTAGTTTCAGAAAAGGGTAGCCGAATTTGTTGAAACGAAAGGGCATAGGATCATCGTAAGGAGGGTTTGAAAAGGAGGTTTGGATAAAGACTACAGAGGGTAGGCTAGGATTGAAAAGTGCTCGCACTATTTTGAACTTCAACGTTGGATTTCAACATTTCACAATTTGTACATGCCACAGAGTCAAGTTAGCAAAAACTCAATCTAGAATTTATATGAAGTTTCTTCCCTTATTGTGTTTTAAATATCTCTACTCTGCAAGAGGCTTGTAGCCCATGTAGTTAAGAGCATTTACCTCTGCTTGAGGTCCTAAGTTCAATTCTCCCCTCCTCAATATCACTTATATACATATATATATATATATATATATATATCAGCTCCCTTCTATTGAGGGACGCCCTTCAGGGTACCATACAATTTTTTTTCCAATGATCCACACAATCTATTTTTTAGGTCTTCATTCATAGATCATCCTTACAAAAAATTAGACAAATCGGAAACCGTTTCGACATCCAATTGTGTCCTACAAAATCAATGAACACAATGCTTCAAGAAAGTACTAAAATTTCAATAACTCAATTGAATGGTCAAATGATATCGGATTCAAGTGATTTTTTGTAGATATGATATTTGAATGTGTATCTACAAAATAGACGGTTTGGATTAGTGAAATACAATCCGGAGTGGGCCCTACAAGGGATGTCCCTCAAATAAACTTATTTGAGGAATCTCTCAATGAAAGCTTATATATATATATATATATATAAAAAATATCTCTCCACTCTATGTCCGACACGGAATAACACTACATAACATCTGAAATGAAATTCTAAAAAAATAAAAATAAAAATAGAGCAATAAATCCACCTGACAAAGTGTCTGTATGTAAATGGGTCACACAACAGTACACGAAAGAAGAATTTCAAATTCCACAATACAAGCTATGGTAATTTCTTAACTTCATTTGATTTTGTATTGTTTACGTTACAAGCAGTGAAGACGGGGAACATAAATCGAAAGATAATCTTTGTTGGATCCTATTCTAAAGCAAATTGATAAAACTGGAGGATAAGATCATCCTAAAATTGATAACAATCTTATCACATATACATGCCTTTCCCCCATACCGTAAACCAAATATTCTATCTTAGATTTAATGGGGCTCTAGAATCGTATCTCTTGCAGCTAAAGCTGCAATGTGTTTAATCAATCAATAGAGACAAAACTGGCGGATAAGATCATCCTATAATTTCTAGTGAAACAAAATAAGGACAACAAAAATTTATGTTGCCCTTACCTAGTCTACATTTCCTCAATGTCAACCTCTTCTGTCAAAATTTGCATAAGCCTAACCTGTGTTGGGTGTACATTCGTATTTCCTAATCTTGGGGTGATGAAAATGGAGTGCAGCAGGAAGAGATATCGATTCCAGCAACCTCCATGGCATTGCAAACCCATTCAGGGACATCACCTTTCGGAAACTACAAGACAATAAGAATGTGAAGCATTTCAAAGCTAAGTTGTAGATACTGCACCAAGTCGCTCCTTAAAGAATAGAAAAGCTTACAAAGCAAACAACAGCAAAAAGGAAAGAAAGAATCATTTAAGGCACATATCTCTCTAATTTACGATGGCAGTCAAATTTGTTACCGGCAGTGCTACCAGTTGCTAATGGCACAGCAGACAACTAGAAGATCTTACTAATTTAGTAATTTATGATAAGAGGCAAATTTGACAGAGGCCAAACATTTTTATTTTAAAGATGTAGCAGAAGACCAAAGAAGATTCTAATAGCATAATAGTTTTCTCCTTTTCCTTTAAGATCACTCATATGAACATTGGATTGTGTTAAAAGTTGGGTGCACTGTGGATATGGATGATTTAGATTGCAGTACTGTCCATCCAACCACAACCATTTATTTCCCCCCCACCCAGAGAGAGAGAGAGAGAGAGAGAGAGAGAGAGAGAGAGAGAGAGAGAGAGGTCACACAGCCAATCTAGAACGTCAGACGCACAGAGAGAAAAGGAGGAAGGGCATCTAAAGGAAATACCATGGTTTGCAGAAATTCACGTACAAACCTGCAACAAGATTAACAAAATGTGACATGAGTAACAACCAGAACAAGTGAGAAATCACTTGAAAAAGCATTGTCAACAGGATAAAGTCCCTACAGTTACCCATAATAACATGTTTTTCTGGAAAGAACTCTGTTAAAAAACAAAAATAATAACAGCATGTATATCACATAATCACACAAACAATACAAGACTAAGGTTGAGAAGGGTAAAGCAGAGGCAAACATACTCTGGAAACGTTCCCTTGATTATTGATGAGTGCAGATTTCTACTTAGCTGCATTTAAGGGGAAAAAAGAGAGATTTTTGGTTATATGATATATAGGAAGACAATTATAGGGAAAATAATTTAATAACTTTTGTGTTAGAACCTTCAACATGTAATACAAATTGTGATATGACAGAAGCTGAGATCCCATAGCATCTTTTGTAACCAGGCAATGAATGTAAGCTCTAGTATAATTTTTGCAGACCTACATTTGAAGATAGAATGAAGCAGTTATACATCCTTGCACCACCTTATGCATTGATATTTCAAGCTAAAGATTAGTCCATTTATGCGTACCATACAATCACATGTAGGATCAATGGGACGGGTATCATCAGCCATCGCTTTGTGTTTGAGTTTGAGCACTCCCTGAAATATATAAATATCACACTAAAAATGAGAGGGAATCTTTTTCCTCTGGTTGAATTATGCATTCACATATAAAAAGAATATTGGGACCCCTTTTTATAAAAGCCATATGGAGGCACCCAATAAAAGTGCACCTGCAGTGGCTATATCCACATAAATATTGCAGGACAGTAGGTGCATGCAAACATAAAACATCAACTGGAAAATTTGAAGAACCCCAACTCATTTCAAGTATGAGCATTATGAAGTACAGAGATGATTGAAAAGCTATGAAAAGAAACAACCGTATTTGTGACATTCGTATATCAACAAATTTAATGAGGACAACTAGCTTAGCAGCTGATAGAAGAAGCAAGCCCAAAATTTATATCTGATAATAAATCATTCCCCCCATTCAAATTAAAAAAGACACAAGAGTGAAAAATGAAGTTCAAAGTTCAAACAAATAACCTGATCAAATAACACAATTAATCGCAAACTGTTTTGGAACTTACAGAGGTGCCAACCTAGTTGAATACTAAAGAAAGACACGAGGCTTTATCAGAAATCTAATTTTATCATTCAAGCGTTCAAATATAGGACTTGATGCAAGAAAAGTGATTTCAAATTGATTACTCCAAGTGATAACTATACAAGAAACCCTCTTTTGAAATGGGATTAATTTAGTAACTTTGAGGCAGTGTCAAAAAATTTGGCCACTACATGTGTATTTCTAATGCATATGTATATAACCGTTCATATAAAAATCTTTAGTACACAGTAGTTCACACGAAAAGAAATGATAAATACATACACGGACAGAGGGACTCTCGTAAGCAACTAAAATAAATAAACAATCATTCAAATGTTTTCATCCTAATGAAAGTAGTGTTACAATCATAGATGTAATGATTCAAGATTAGCTGCTTGAGGTGCTAACCAATGGTCTGCATGCATAGATATATTCAATAAAGATGTAAAAGTGTAGATCACATTGTTGAAGTCATCACCTCGGGTACAAGAGCTGTACCAAAGCGAGCAGTACGTGTAGGATAAACACAGTCATACATGTCAGCACCTAGAGCACTGCAAACTACAATATCCAGTGGATAGCCAACACCCTGAAAGAAGTGCAAGCAAATATCATGACTGAGAAAAAATAAAAAAAAGATCTAAAGGAGATTAGTTAAAATGGTAAGTCTCTAGCACCATAACATATCGTGGTTTCTCTTCAGGCAATGAAGCAGTACACTGTGCAACAACACGCCAAAATGAATCCTTACTTTCACCACCAGCAAGACCACCAATAGCATAGCTGTCACAGAAGTAAAATTTGTTAACTGAACTCCTTCAGTGGAAACTTTCCAAATCCCCCGAATGTTAGAACTGTAAACAAGTTGCTAATTCTGCAGAGAGTACGAATCAATAAACTTGAAGTTAAGGAATACAGAGAAAAGCTTGTTTTAAGTTTTAACCCTTCAGGGGAGAAAAGGATAGTTTTAAATGCTTTCTTCCACACTTTTAGAACACTATTGACCAAAAATAAATGACTGGCAGTATTGTCTCAGCAATTAAAAGAGGAAAATTGAAATAAGCTTTAGCTTTCAAAGACACTAATATAAATGACCAGAAATTTTAAATATGCAGAGCACATTTATGATGTTTTTGTGACATAGGCTACACTTATTGTCTAAGTGATTCATCACAGTTCATGTGTGCTACTATTTATTATAAAATACATTGAAACCCAACAACTATCTTTACTGGTTAACTTCAAAATCTAGAAAATGAAGTACTAATGTGTTAAATAAAGTGTTTTAAGTGTTTAATCTAGAATGAATCAGCCAGAAAAGAAAACACATACCCAGGTAAATTCCGATCCACCAAGCCTCTAACACATATATCTCTGTTCCCCACAAGTTATGACATAAAGCAATGTGTTATTACAAAGATAATAGTATGAGGAGCAGAAGAACAATAAAAAATGCATAAAACAATCAACACAAAGCAGGAAGATTACACGTTAGGTTGAAATTCACCTTAGTACAGGATCTAAGCCACCTTGTACAATACCAAATAAGTTCTGCTCATTTGGTCTCTTATGAGCTGTTTATAAAAGTCAAAGCAATAAGAACGTTGCTAAGCAGCCAACTCAAGAGCATTAAAACTGATAAGATAAAAAAAAATATAAGAAATGGCATGGAAGTTGCCAAATGAAGCTAAGTTAATAACAGGAGAAAGGTATATGCCAATCTAAGAATCTATAGGACTATTATGGATGACTTGGGGATCTAGGGCAAGAAGGAACAGCTCAATACATATGTATAATGAAACAGTTGGCATCTTGATGTTGTAAATGTAAGAAACTCGCTAGTTAACCATTATTGGACCTTCAAAACAGGCTTTCACCTAATCAAACAAATTTTGAAGTGCACAGTAGCCGAAGCTCTAAAGCCTGAGGAATGATCTTCTGCGTAATCTAGGCACTTATGGCAGATTGTCAGCATGGCTTTATCAAATCTTGAGTTGATTATATATCAGTACACATACATACATACATATATCTACTTACAAGTAAATATTCAAGAAACTTCAGTGACAATCACTGCTACATATCCTAGATTACCTTCAATACATCTGTCTATCCATCGTATAGTGCGATATGTGGCCTCCTCAATTCTTGGACCAGTGATGGTGGTTTTGACTACATCATCAAGGGCCATAATAATATCTGCTCCAATTCGGTTCTACACAAGTCATTGACAGTACAGAAGGGAAGATAGAGGGGAAGCACATGGTCAGAAAATTAATGCTTCATCTGGACTCAATATCTTGAAAGCTTTGCTCTATGCTATGAGTGCACTACTTTATATTGCAAATAAATTATGGAAATTTACAGTGACCAGGAAAAGTTGGAACGAGTCATTCTTTTTTATTTTGACAAAAAGAGAGGTGCAGATCTAAGGAACTAATCATTCTGCATTGAGCATATATTTTGCTCCTATGAATGCCATTATGCAATTATCTTGCTGAACACATATATTTTTAATGTATTCTTTTATTACTTATAAAATTTTAATTACATTTTGGTTTGCCTAGATAATGGGCTTTGTTTTAAGAGTTTAGACTTTGATACTCCATTTTTCTTTCCTTTCTCTCTCTTTCTTCCATAATTCCATATCTCCCAGTGCTACCTCAGCATCATTATAACATCTTGATGTAGGGGGCACTCAATGACATAGTATGACTCAAACAAATCCAGTCAAAGACCTCGGTAACTAACAGAAAAAAAAATGCCCCTAGATTACCACAAACGAAATGAAATAGATGTACGTACTTGGATTTGAATTGACTCTTCAGGTGTCAAGAGCATTGGCTTCCCATCAACTGGTGACTGATGTAGGAGAAATGACATCACCCATGTCAACATGAGATAAAAAGATATAAGTAAACTATTTTTTTTTTTTTTTAAAAAAAAAAAGCTTAGAATTACAACAGCTTTCAAAATTTTGAAACAATAATCTTAGGATAAATTGTGTTCACTGGCAACACAAAATGATACCAAAAGTAACACTTATCTGTTTACTACCTTATAGCATCATGGACCAAACAAAATAGTTCTCTCTCTTTTCCTAAAACCCAATTCTTTAGGAAGTTTATTATGAGTATGACATATAGGCACTTAAAAATGAGGACAAAATAGTCAACTGATTAACAATTGAGGACAAAACAGATTAAGCATAGAGGTATCTCCATCCCCTCTTCTGTTCTATTCACTTCTCTCCAGTACACCACATCAAACATGAAGCCACGTCACCCTTCCAGCCTTCCCATGTCCATCGATTCCTACTTTTTATTTCAACTTAACCAAATTTGGTGCTTTAATCTTTTTCCCTTATTTCATAGAAGAAGAGTATTGGAGACAACTTGTTTGTGATGTTGAAAAATTTCCAGAGCTTCATCCGGTGACGAATAATAGCTCAACATGAGGCGAACTAAACAATAATGATTCAACAACACCTAAACAACAATATGCATTGCCAAAATAAGATATTACCTGAAATGTTACACCCTCTTCAGTGATGTCAGCTAAATGCAACAATGAAACCTGAAAAACATTAACAAAATGAATTTTAAGATTTAACAAGATGTATTATTATTAAACCAGAAAAACAATGTCCATGCAAGGAACATTAAGGAACTAACCAACAAAACAACCACAAAGTCAATAGCATGAGTTCATCAATCAAAGCTTAAAAATAATTATCAAAATTAGGCTAGAAGTTCTGAAAGAAAACCCCTTTAACTTCTACCTTAGCATATATTAGAAAGTAAGCTGGTTAGTAACCACATCACTGTTAGCACACCATATTTGATATGGCATTTAGTATGTTAGTAATTGAATGCAGTAAGAAAGCAAGTCACAGGGGCAGCAGATACAGTAGACTTGTTCCCTTGCCTCCTAGACAAATGCGGCATACTTAAATGAGGGAAAGCTTAACCCTATTAACATATATTACAATTTAACTAGTAAGAATGCATAGATACACAAATTACGACAACTTGGATAATCAACATGAAAAATGGATGGGCAGGAGGTGGAGGGATTGAGGACAAGAAAATTCACCAAAATGCCCAATTATCGGTTGGATTTGTTGCATAAATAGTTCCAAATGAGAAAATCATGAATTCATGTTTGGTGGAAGTATGTAAATAGCAGTCTATGCAAGCAATAAGGACATCAACCAAACCCCTAGAGATGAAAACAATTTAAAAGGAAAAACAACAATAATCTGATCAAATTTAGCATAGAGTGCAGTATTGAGGGAAAATAACCATCTGAAAGCCACCAGAATCAGTAAGCAATGCTCTTGGCCAGTTCATAAATTTGTGGAGACCTCCCAAATCATCAATAAGCTCAGAGGTAGGACGAAGTGCCAAATGATATGTATTCCCCAGTATTATTTGGCAACCAATCTCTTCAAGCTGTTCAGTTGTCAACCCTTTTATAGTTCCTGAAACCGTGAAAACCTTATCCGTATCATCGATTACTAAATACAACAAAGCCTAGGGCATTATGGTTTTACACATGTGCACATGAACATCTATATGAACCCAGAAAACGTTATCAGCACATAGAATATTGGATAAAATATAAGCGAAATTGGTGTGCACGCTTGCACGATTCTGCCAGCCAACCTTACCCATAAGCATCTAAAGATAGCCCCAAGAATACGTATTCTCTCAATGCCTAAGTTGACATATCACATATCCCACATCAATTGAATTGGAAGCAAATTAGCAACAGAGCTTGTGGTTCTCCAAAACAAATAACATTGATATTTGACAGGTAGAATCTGATAATCTATATAGTTATATGTATAGATTGAATTTGGTAGGCTAGTTAAAGCAACAACCTTGTGTTCCCACAGGCATGAAAAGAGGCGTCTGGCACACGAAGTGAGGGAGGGTCAGTCTAGCTGCTCGAGCACGGTTAAACCTACCTAAAACCTGAATTACAAAACACAAAACCAACTTCCCATATCAGTAAACATAAAAAAAAAAACCCAAAAAAAGGAAAACATAAACATAAACACTCCATTGGTTAATGAGCTTATGAATCTTTCATGCATATTCTTATGCAAAAATAAGAACCAAAAAAAAAAATTATATATATATTGGCATGAGAAAGTTTAGCCTAGAGTTCAAAACCCTACCTCAAAACGAAGAGCCATTCGAAAAAGTTTATCTATGCTGCAGCAGCCTTAGCCTGTATGCCAAAACCGTAACTTGTAATGTAATGGGTTTACAGATTACCAACTATAATATATGTAAAAAGCAAAGGCAAAGAGAAGAAGAAGGAGGAGGAGGTTGTAATATGAGCAAATGATTCAATGAAGAAGAGTGGGTGGCGGCTGAGTTTTGTGTGTGCCGCCGCTGGCGGCTACGAAGCCTTTGTGTTGTGTTCTGTTATGTTTGGTTTCCGCTCTTGGAAAGCCGCGGACTAGGGGATTCTCGGTTTTATATAGGATTGAATTTTGGGAAATTGGTGGCTATGTCCCCGGAAACAATGTTTTATTCAATAATGTCCCAATTTTTGAAACTCATTCAAAAACATCCCTTCTAAAACCTCCCTATTGCCCGCGTATCGCCCCTATTTCACTTTGTTTTTTTGACGTTCTGATCTGAGCTCTCTCATATCATCTTCTCTCTGGTCTTCTTCCCTTCTTCTTCTTTCTGCAAAACATCAGAGAAAATCCACATCAACCATCCACCTCATCTCGCCTAATTCCCCTCTCCTCTCTCCTCTTTCTGCATCTTGTGCATTTCATTGGTCTCTCGCTCTCACCCACATCGGCGACGGCAACTGTCACCTCCTCAGAAACCCTAACCCACATCGGCGACGGCGACCTCACCCTCTCTCTTTCGGCCCCCGCTCTCCACCCCCCTCCATCACCTCTTTCGACCGCCGTTCTTCCCCTCCGGTTCAACAAATTTCTCAATTTTCCTTAGCTTTCCTGAAATCCATATACTAGAGATGGCGTCTCAGGTATCCAGCTCAGCTTTTCTCCTTTACTTTCATACCCATCTGTTATTTGGGTTTTCTTCTGCTTGTTTCAATTTCATATCTGGTTTGGGATTTTTGGTGCTAGTTAAATTTGAGTGAGATTGTACATAAATTTGTTGAAACATAATTGTGGGTTTAATTTAAAATTTTACTCTCGCTCTTTACAAATAATATTTTCAGCTTGTGTAGAGAATGTTATTTCAGTTGGATTCTACAAAAACTTTTTAAACTAAAATTTTGGGTTGAGGAATATTATGCTTGAAGCTTGAAGCTTGTCCAGGCTATAATAATTTTGAAGTTTTTCTTTTGCTTATTGAATTTTATCACTGAGTTAGGTTTTTATTCTGACCAAAAACAATTGAATAAACACAGCTATTTGGTTCAATGGTCTCTTGGTTTTATAGGAATTTTTTATGTAATATGAAGGAACATTCGGGCCACTTGAAAGCGTTCTGCACCTTCAAGAATCTATTATGGTATGAATTTGTTTTGTTCTGTTTTGGGATGTGTTTTTTGAATAGACTACATAAATTGAGAGAAAGAACAGAAATTGATTATGTCTTGAAGTGGAGCACATCTCCAAAAGTGATTGGAGAGTTTGTAATTTTCATTTCGCCCATATTTTAAAATAAGTTTGATACTGTGAAGTTGGCATATGTTGGATTTCGGTTTTCTCTATTATTCGTAATTCAATTTTGGATCTGTTTTTGGTGCAGACTACAGTCTTCAAGGTTGGTATGTCATGCCAAGGCTGTGTTGGTGCCGTGAAAAGGTTCTTGGAGAACTTGAAGGTTTGTTGAAAGCTCCTGCATTTATCCAGTTCAATTGTCTTGCTCTTCTTCTTCTCTGAGACTTTGCTTCTTTAAGTGTTTGTAATATACTATAAGAATAGTAGAGTCCATGCTTTGTTGATTTCATATTATCTTGATAATGATGGGATATGTTCTTTCTCATCATCTTCAGGCGTAGAATCATATGACATTGATTTTGATGCACAGAAAGTGACGGTGAAAAGCAATTTACCACCCGAGACAGTCCTTCAAACCGTTTCCAAAAGTGGCAAGAAGACTGCCTATTGGGAAGCAGAAGCACCAACAAAGCCTGAAGCAAAGCCTGCAGAAGCGGTGGCTGCTGCTTAGTCTTGGCCAATTTAACGTGGACGTAGTCGTTCAATATGTCTTAAGTTTATGAAATTGGTATGGTGTCCTTAAACAATCGAGCACTCGTTCAACTTTTCCTTGCTTTCTTTTAAAAAGATAGATAAATAGTATAGCCGAGCGGCTAAACCCGGGACCCCTTTTAATTTGTTTAGAAATAAATAGTATAGCCGGGCGGCTATACGGGGGTAACTTTTTTAAATTTTTTTAATGAGTTGTATAGCCGGGCGGCTATACATTTTAAATATATTTGAATATTTTAAAAGTTCCGCCGCCCGGCTAATACTCCTGGTGCCACCCAGGCGAAAGACGGGTCATTTAACAAATAATATAGCCGGGCGGCTATACTTAGGTCCCATGCTTATTATTTTTTTAAAAAAAATAAATTGTATCGCCATGCGGCTATATTCTTTAAATGTATACTAATATTTTAAATATTGTACACGTCTTCAATACTCGATAATGTACATGTTTTATAAAAGACCCAACACCCAAAATGGAGGTTGAAATTATAAAAAAACCCAACACCCAAAACACTTTATAAACACACCCAAAACCCATCATTACACACACTTAAAACCCATTTATAAACACACCCAAAAAGTTGACTTTGGGGTTGATTTTGGGTGTGTTTCTATGTTTAAATAGTGCTTGGGTTTTTTTATAAATACATGCCTATGATTGGGTTTTTTTATAAATTTGTATTTATAAAATTCAAACATACAATACACATATTGTACACTTACATACGTATTTTTCTAATTTACAAAATTTTCAGTATATATAGCATATAGCCGGTCGGCTATACTGCTGAGGTTTCCAAATTTTTTTTCAATTAGTGGTATAGCCGGCCGGCTATACTCGTTTTCTTTTTTAAAAATAAAATGAATAGTATCGCCGATCGGCTATACCCTGGAACCTTTTTTAAATGTTTTTTAATAAATAGTATAGCCGCGCGGCTATACCCAGGGGCCGTTCTTTTATAGTATAGCCGCGCGGAAATACAGTGAATACAACATATGTAAGTATAGCCGGGCGGCTATAAACGTTTTTGGAGTATAGCCAAGCGGCTATACGTGTTAACTATGCACTAATATTTTAAAATTATAGCCGCACGGCTATACACTACAAATATATTTGAATATTGAAACAGTATAGCCGTTCGGCTATACCGTTAAGTTATATCTTAGCCTTTTTGAATTACTTAAATTAGTAATTATCTTTTAATTTTTATTTCTTTAGTGAATGACTAGTATTTAAATATTTTACTAATTTCACAAATTACTTAATAAATAGTAATGAATTATTTTTATGGACTTTGTTTTTTAATTTTTTTTATACAAAATTTGTTTGTTTAGCTTAATATTTCCAATTAAGTAATATCTTAGCTTTATTTAATTATAATAATAATTATTTATGTTTTAATTATTCTTTATTTAATGAGTAATTGTATTTAATTATTTTAATTAATTTCATAAATTACTTAATAAATACTAATTAATTATATTTAAGTATTTTAAAATTTGTTTTTAATTTCCTAATATATTTTAGAAAGAGTTTCAATTATTATAAAATTATTTTAGTATTCCAAAAATGGATTTAAGCCTCTAAACACTAAATCCAAGTCTCAAACCCTAACCACAAGACTACTATGGGGGCACTCATGACACGATTAGGTTTAGATACTTACATAACTCAACCTAGGGTTTTACGATTAGAGTTTCAATCTCAATATGCGGTTAGTACTATATAACTGGACCTAACCCTAGTTAATTTAGTGCACCTTGATGAAGATTTTACCAAATGCATTTGGTCAGTTAAACATTGAAGAGTATATTTAAAGAGCTTTTCCTCATTTTAAGAACGTTTTCGGTGTTTGCATTTTGGATTTCGTATTAGGTTTACATTGGGTCAAATATTTCTGTGGCGAGCCCGAGGGGCCGTTCTTTTATAGTATAGCCGCGCGGAAATACAGTGAATACAACATATGTAAGTATAGCCGGGCGGCTATAAACGTTTTTGGAGTATAGCCAAGCGGCTATACGTGTTAACTATGCACTAATATTTTAAAATTATAGCCGCACGGCTATACACTACAAATATATTTGAATATTGAAACAGTATAGCCGTTCGGCTATACCGTTAAGTTATATCTTAGCCTTTTTGAATTACTTAAATTAGTAATTATCTTTTAATTTTTATTTCTTTAGTGAATGACTAGTATTTAAATATTTTACTAATTTCACAAATTACTTAATAAATAGTAATGAATTATTTTTATGGACTTTGTTTTTTAATTTTTTTTATACAAAATTTGTTTGTTTAGCTTAATATTTCCAATTAAGTAATATCTTAGCTTTATTTAATTATAATAATAATTATTTATGTTTTAATTATTCTTTATTTAATGAGTAATTGTATTTAATTATTTTAATTAATTTCATAAATTACTTAATAAATACTAATTAATTATATTTAAGTATTTTAAAATTTGTTTTTAATTTCCTAATATATTTTAGAAAGAGTTTCAATTATTATAAAATTATTTTAGTATTCCAAAAATGGATTTAAGCCTCTAAACACTAAATCCAAGTCTCAAACCCTAACCACAAGACTACTATGGGGGCACTCATGACACGATTAGGTTTAGATACTTACATAACTCAACCTAGGGTTTTACGATTAGAGTTTCAATCTCAATATGCGGTTAGTACTATATAACTGGACCTAACCCTAGTTAATTTAGTGCACCTTGATGAAGATTTTACCAAATGCATTTGGTCAGTTAAACATTGAAGAGTATATTTAAAGAGCTTTTCCTCATTTTAAGAACGTTTTCGGTGTTTGCATTTTGGATTTCGTATTAGGTTTACATTGGGTCAAATATTTCTGTTAAGGTGGATAAATGAGTGAGGATTCTAATAGGTTAAAGATTGATTATTTTCAATGCAAAATAAATATTAAAAAAATTTATTCATTAGCAAATTTTCAACTTCTCTTATTTCCTATGGAATATATGGAAGCAATTATTCAAGCCCCATTAATACTTGGACATAAACCAGTCCAAAGGAACAAAATTGTCCATTGGGTATGAGCAGGAAAGAAAATCCTCACCTAATTAGCCATTAATTAGGTGCATATGATGTTGAATCATGTGGACAATAACGCTATGATAAGCGTTTTTGGTGTTTGGATTTTGAATTTCGTATTGGGTTCACGGTGAGTCAAATATTTGAGTACGGTGGATAAATGAGTGAGGATTCTAATAGGTTAAAGATCTGATTATTTTCAATGCAAATAAAAAATATTAAAAAAAAAGTCTTCACTAGCTAATTTTCAACTTCTCTTCTCTCCTATGGAATATGTGAAGTAGTTATTAAAGCCCCAATAATACATGAATGTAAACCGGTCCAAACGAACAAAATTGTCCATTGGGTATGAGCGGGAAAGAAAATCCTAGCCTAATTAAGCATTAATTAGGTGCATATGATATCGAATCATGTGGCCAATGACGCTATGACAAACGTGATAACACTTCCACTTGACATGTCATTATTAGTTGGGATAGCAAAACAATACTATTCCTGTTGTAACTAAGTTTTTCTCAGATGACAAAGAATGCTTCCCCTACTAGGGCAAAGTGAGGCTCAGGCCCATCACATGTCCAAAAGCCTAGAAAGGTAAAAGGTCAAACATGACTAACTAAGGGAAGTCCAGTAGGATCCATTATTGGTCAATAAGCATCCGATAAGTTAGTTACAATGACATATTTCCATATCCATCAAGACTAGTGAACCAAAGATCACACATATCCAAATTAAGTGATTAGCCTACGTTCCTAAGTTAAACAAGTAATTGACTTGATGTGTGTACTAATCGGTCTTAATATACCAAATCAACGCACGGTAAGTTGTCTCTCACGACAATAAATCAACAAAGTTAACATCCATCTCATGGAGAAGGTCATTGTTCCTTGAACTAAGAACCCTACTATTTGCTTAGACTGCTTTTGCAAAGACTTGTGCATAAAATGTTTTTTTGACTCGCACCACACTATTGTGTTCAAATACTTTGAACGTATTTTCTTCTTGGTTTTAGGGTGCAAAGGTCCATTTAAATGATCGGAAAATTTATGTCCCTCATAATGTTATAGTAAGGGGTGATGAGAAATTGGATTAAAGATGAGTCAAAATCTTAATTTGATGTTGTTTACTAAACTATATAAGTAAAAATGATATTGATTTCATGTAAGGTGGTATTTATTGAAATTGAAATCAATTGAGTTTCTAAAATTTCATTGTTGTTCAAAATTATATAGGGAGGGGATGGAGGAGGCAAAGCCGACCTAGTCCTCTCCTCGCCCCATTGCCAACTCTTGCACTTACTATAATAACCTTAATCTTAAATAAATTATTTAAATAGTTTAATATAATAGTTAACATTTTCCTATTTGTTTGTTTGTTTGTTTGTTTTTTTTTTTTTTGTGTTTCCACAAATAGGTTCATTATAATATAACATTTTATACCAAAATCCTTAATGTGTTACTTGTCATTTTCTAATTAGTTTTTAATGTGTTATAATTTTATAAGAATCAATTATAAAATGACACGTGGTAATTGACAACTAAAAAGCAAGGGAATACATAAAGTTTAATTTTCCTTTTTTACATAGAAATTAGAGTTGCATGATTACTTCATATGCGCAATACGACGCCGTGCTGCGTTTCTGTAGAAAAATAAAACCAGACATTGGCCCGACCCGCATCAGCCCAACATTCATTTCCAGCGTAGCGAGACATGAAATACGGGTCAACTGTTCCGGGTCCGTAACCCAACGTGAGTAACCACCACAGTAATGAAAACAGGTCATATCTGACATAATGGAGGATGAAATTTCAGAAAATCGGACATCGCAATTTCCTCAGATCTTCGCAGCTGAACGCAGCAAATTGAAACCCTAGTTTTACTAATCCACCATAGTCATCTTCATCGGGTACCTACAATCTTCATCTTTCAGTTAATTCACTTTTAGAATCCACTAATCCGTCACTGGCATTACTAATTTCCATTCTCTAATCCGAAGCTCCGAAATGTGATTCGTTTTATGTTTACCAAATACCGACTTGTTCTACTTATTGTCGCCATTGTTGATTTCAACAGTATGATGTTAAGAAATTCTTAAAAAACAACTTAATTTGTGAAAAATAGCTGAATTTGATTTTCCTGGATCTATTTTTTATTTGTTTGTTTATTATAGTTTGGGGTTTATTGCATGGTATGGCAGGGTGTTGATGATTTGAATTGTTTGAATATGTTAGTGATTAATTTTCACTTGATTAGGAAATTGAGTAGAAATGCAGCACGCTCCAGCGACGATCGAGGAACAGTTGTTACTAAAAGCAATCAAAGAAGAATGTCCGTGGGAGAATCTCCCAAAACGGCTTCAAGTGACATTGTCTTCGAAAGAAGAATGGCATAGAAGGTTAGACTAGCTGTTGTTTTTGCCACTGCTCTCTTTATTTGTTTAGTTCTACTTCTCAAAGAAATGTCTATAGAGGGTGGTTAAGTACTTCGGACTGTGAATTGATCGATATTCAGTTTCATGGTTTAAGTTTATGTACTGGAAATGGAAGGACCTAAATTCATGCTTCATTGAAAAGTTTTGAATAATGTCTTAGAAGACAAATAAAAGTTAGATTAATAGGGTTTCATCCTTGGTTTCTGATATTGGTTTGAATATGCTAACTCCGTGCAGGGTAATTGAGCATTGCATAAAGAAAAGACTCCCATGGAACACTTGTTTTGCTCGAAAAGTATGCAAAGAAAGTGAATATTATGAAGACATGATGCGGTACTTGAGAAAGAATTTAGCGGTTCGTTTCTTACTTGGGAAGTTCATCAGAAGTCCTTTCCTTGAATTAGTCTGTGTTCCAGTGCATTGGTAGTTTACATTCTACGGGAAGCCTCTTTCTTCTTGATAAGGAAAGAAGTACGCTAACTTTAGTTTTTTGGAGGCCAACTGGAGAAGCTGAACATTTTTAATATTCATACTCTGTTCTTACTGTTTTGCATTTAATTTGGTAAAACTGTTTTTGGGATATAACACCGTGAATTGGTAAGATTGTTCTTGTTGAACAACTAGGGTGACATCACTGCTTAGCTTCATCCTTTCATTTTCATATGAAGTGAATTCAGCCATCTAAGTAATACAGCTTTTTTGACTTACAGCCTTATGTCATCTTATACTTCAGATATAGGTTTCTTATGTCATCTAAGCAATACATGTTAATTTCATTACTTGCAGCTATTTCCCTATCACCTTGCGGAGTATGTTTGCCGTGTAATGCGGGTATCGCCTTTCAGATATTACTGTGATATGATTTTTGAAGTTATGAAAAATGGTAATTCACCAAATCCTTTCTGCATATGTTGAAATCTGCTGCTATTTTACTGTTCTTACTGTGATTAGTATGAAAGTTTCTCTTAGAAAGTAGGCATGTTGGCTATTTTTCAATTTGCAACACTCTTATTAGTTAGAATAATTGTCTGATTGAAGGTATAGTTTGAGGACTCGGTCTGCAGGAGGAACGATGCGTATAAGTTTGTATTGGAACTATAAATTATTCTCTAATAGGGCTTTCAAAGATTTAACATCCTGCGTGTGCTGCATATGTAGCATCGACTTAAATTATTGGAGACCTGAGGTTCAAACCTAACACAAGTATATAGGTCCTTTTTTAATGCATACTGGTTGTACTTTTTAGCTTCTAAGTTGGAAAATTAAAAGCGGAAACTTGTCGTAAGGGTGTGAATTCGGCTGGAAGATGCTGCTTAAATGTGTATTAAGATTGTTTGTTCACTTGTTTTAGGTTGGATAGTGCTGGCGCTTATTAAATCACAAGTCTGTGTATATGTAATTATATAGGTATATGAAAGGAATGGTATTACTTTAGTAACTAGGATTTGAGGTATTGGATACGTATCAGGAAAGTATCTGGGGGAGTATCTGTGCCTCATAGGGAATCAGATGAGGGAAAGTTGTCCGGAAATGATTGCAGCAGAGATCTAAAAAATGCAGTGGATGAGTTAAGATACGTTGAAAGCATGAAAGGTTCTTAGGGGCGATTGCATGGTATGTGGGTAAAAGTTGCAACAAAACATTAATATATTTTCTTATTAGAAGTCCAGGATTTCACTGTGAATATACCCTTCAATTACATTGAATTGAAAAAAAAGAAAAAAAAGAAAAAAGAAAAGAGATTCTGAACAATTACATTAAGAGTTTCTATTCTGTAAACAAATTATGCATTGAGACACTCACATATACTTTTAGCAGCTTATCCTCATTCTCATGCATATCACATTATTTGCAGAACAACCTTATGACAGCATCCCCAATTTTAGCGCTGCAGATGCCTTGCGGCTTACAGGGATAGGGAGAAACGAATTTATTGATATAATGAATAAGTGCAGATCTAAGGTATTAATCAAATTTGCTTGTTTCTTTATGGGTCATTTACTTGTTTATGGGCCACATTAAGGTGCACGCATACCTGGTATGTGGATACAAATATTGCATGGCTACCTAGATACCCATAGAAGGTATCATGGTTTTCTAACAAATATCTGGAAAAGATTCCATACAAAGTCAAAATTTATGAATTCTTTGGCATATTTTAGAGCAACTACAGCTGGTAAGTTAAGTCCTATTTATGCTAGACATACTGCTTCTTGGATTCTGTTACATAACCTTATGATGGAAATGCAAATCCTTTACCTTCAAGATTGCTTTCAGGCCATGGTTAAGCTTACTTTATAAAGGGTAACTTTGTATTGTCTTACCTGTTGTTTACTTTATTTTGAGCTATCCAGAAAATTATGTGGAAGCTGAACAAGTCAATTGCAAAAGAACTTTTACCTACACAACCTGTGGATTTTGCAATTGATCCATGGTGGGGAATTTGTCTTGTGAATTTCACACTGGAAGAATTTAAGGTGAGATTTGAGAACCCAAATTACACTGAATGCTTAACAGTGTCATCCTATTGAAAAATTGCCAAACGGCAAATAACACTGGTGATGTGCTCTTTGGCCGACCTTACAGTAACTCATTGTCTTTGTAGAAACTCTCGGAGGAAGAAATGGCAACAATAGATAAAATATGTAAAGAGGAAGCAAATTCATATATCCTGTTCGATCCTGATATTGTTAAGGGTCTTAACCAACGAGGATTAATATACTTTGATGTCCCTGTTTATCCTGATGATCGTTTCAAAGGTCAGTTGTATGGATGAACAGTTGACTTGCAAATTCTAGCCTCTCTGATTTTATCTTTGTTTACTGCCTTGTTTCAAATGCTTTTGAGTCTCCTGTTTCAAACACTTTTACCTTCTGAAACATACACCGATGGTTTGTGGTCATGGTTAAACTTTTTTAGTTTTGATTTTTTACTTTTAAATTTTGTGTTGCCATTATATTCTTCGTTTTTCGAGTCACTTTACAATCATATATACTAATTGTTGTGTCTGTATGAAGTTCATATAAATCCCGCACTTCTCCGATACTTACGTTTTATCTTTACAAGTACTTGGTGAAGCCCAAAATTTTGACCAAATCTAATTCAAGTTTTACCAACATTTTTACAAGTACTAGATGAAATATTAACAATTTTTGTGGTCCAGTTTCCAGGCTTGAAGGGTTTGTTTCCAACAGGGAGCAATCTTACGAAGATCCTATAGAGGAGTAAGGCAGTTGTTTAGTACGAAGATGCCTTTTAATTGTCAATTTGTTATTTGAATTTTGTTTACTGGCTGTGAAACCAGGATCTTAATACTCTAAATTCTATTATTCAGGTTACTATATGCAGTTTTCGTTGTTTCAAGCGAGCATGCAACTGTTGCCGAACTGGCAACAACATTACAGGCTGACCTTGCACAACTGCAGGCTGCTGCGTCTTTTGCATGTCGATTGGGATGGGCAGTAAAAGTATTTGATCCAGCATCTGTTCTTCGAGATACAAGTTTACCTGGATCTCCTAGAAACAGTCTCAGTGATGAAGATGCTTCTCGTCGTAGTATAAGCTCAGCAAATATGTTTGCTGATGGTGATGCTAGTCTACAAGGAGATGTTTCAGGGACAGAAAACTATGGCCTAAGTTCTTCTCATGATCGCGTTGCATTTGTTGTTGATGCTAACATAACATCCTATCTTATGATGGGGTCTGTTTCACCAGGTTTGTTTCTTCTTCTGAAGGTCAAATTTGTTTATTATGTTGCATATCATCAACTTCTGATCTGCAACCTGAATCTTGCCGACATATTAGTCACTTGGATGAAATAGATAAGGAGGCTTGTATCTGCAGTTGTTATTGAAACTTTACCTTAAGACAGATATCAATGTCTAGAAGAAGTACCGGCATATTGGATGCAGTAGGCCACAAATACATAAAATAACGAGAATATGATCTAGAACCTCTTCTTTACAGATGCTCTACCAGTTCCATAGGAGCTATCAGCCGCTACAGTGCCTCTTACAATTTCTCTTTTATGTACTGGTTTACCTTGCAGTGGCACTACAACTTTCACAAAATCTTTTTTTTTTGGTGTCCTAAACTTTATTGAAAAATTACCATAGAGGTGATAGTCTTTCACAAGCTCCATCTGTATGTGAAAAAAGGGTCGGCTTCTCAAGCAAAAGAGGTGGAGGTTATTCTCCTTTAGATGGACTGTGCTTAAGTTGAGTCCAATTTTCCTGTTACCAAACTCCCTATGCCCTCCTGTTTCCTTCCTCATCTTTTGACATGTGTCCCTTCACTTAACATAAAGTTAACACTGTTAACTTATTTTAACGTAATAATAATTATTTCTAAATGGAAATAACAAAAACACTCCAACTCCAATTCCTCTTCCTCGTCTCTTTAGTCTTACCACCGCTGCCTCCATGGCAGCCCCAATTCTGTCCTTCATCTACTGTACCACTGCCATCTAACTGATTGCCTCTGCCTCTCATGGTCACCCATTTCTTTATTTAGTGCTTTTTCCTCAATTTTCTATTTCAAACACCAAAGGTTTGGCTCATTCTCTCAATCAATTGCAAATCCCTTTTTTGAACCCATTCAAGGTGTTCAGTTCATGGTGAGTCACAAACAATAACCCAAAAAATTTCCAAAGAAAAAAAAACAAGTTATGCTGCCCAAATATCAATCAATCCACCTGAAATTCACAAGGTTTCTTTGTGGGTTAATTTTTTTTTTCTTTTCTGATCGATGAAATTGTTACCACCGAGGCGACCGCCGTTGCATTCGTTGGCAACCCTCTAAGGTTCTACTGAAGTTGAGAACACCATCAACAGAATTGCCATGCTCCAACGTACAAGACCCCGTCAGCCTTGTAACTACCCAACACTACCGTCCCTTCATCATCTCCATTCTCTGCTATGAAGCATCCTTAAAAAAATCAAAATATTGTATTGATATTTACAATATAATATTATACTTAACAGAGTTAACTTATGTTAAATGAAAGGACACGTGTTCAAAAAATAAGGAAGGAAACAGGAGGGCACAGGGGAATTGGTAACAGGAAAATTGGGCTTGCTTAAGTTAGAAAGTGATATAGACTTCTCCCAGAACCTGCTTACACATGGGGAGACAGGCTTTCTGGAACTTAACTATAATTTTTGCCCCATCAGCTTCCTAAAAGTATTTATATACTATTCAGATTGATGCTTGAACATTTTAGCAGCATTCTGCAATGGTTTCAAACTTGAATCTTTTACATGAGTCTTATATTTATTTTGTTTTATCATATTTTCTTCTAGGTTTGAAATCTCATGCTGTAACTCTTTATGAAGCGGGAAAGTTGGGTCATGCTAGCATTACGGATCTTTGTAAGGATCTGAGTACACTAGAGGGAACAAAATTTGAAGGAGAACTACAGGAATTTGCAAATCATGCATTTAGCCTCCGTTGTGTTCTGGAATGCCTTCAATCGGGAGGAGTTGCAACTGATGTGAAAACAGATGAAGTTTGCAATAACATGGATATGATAGCTTCAAACAACGATGAGGCCACACTCATAGCTGATGTAACTTTGACTGAAACATCAGTACACTTGACTGGGCAAGAAGTTGGGTTCGATGATGATGTTTCTGTGAAATCAGGGATGCCCCAGGAAGGTTCTGTTTTGGCTGAACCTGTTAGTGATAGAAGTGATGAAATAATAATTGGTACTTCATCAGAAGATAGCACCAGCTTAACTGAAGTCCCTAAATCAGACTTGAATCTGCAGAGTAATGAGAAAGAGGTGCGTGATGAAGGGTCAGATGTTGGAAAAGAAATGTTAAAGAGGAAAAATAAATTCCGAGTGGATATCCTTCGCTGTGAAAGCTTGGCGTCTCTTGCACCAGCAACTTTAGATCGGCTGTTTCGTCGTGACTATGATATTGTTGTGTCTATGATTCCTCTTCCACCTTCGTCAGTACTTCCTGGACCAGCAGGTCCTTTTAATTTTGGTCCTCCCTCTTATTCATGCATGACACCTTGGATGAAATTAGTATTGTACTCAACTGTGGCCTGTGGACCTCTATCAGTTATTCTGATGAAAGGACAATGTTTACGCTTGCTTCCTGCCCCACTGGCTGGTTGTGAGAAAGCCCTTTTGTGGTCTTGGGATGGTTCTACAATTGGAGGTTTGGGAGGCAAGTTTGAAGGAAATCTGGTAAAGGGAAGCATACTTTTACATTGTTTAAATTCACTTCTTAAATACTCTGCCGTACTAGTGCAGCCCCTCAGTAAGTATGACCTTGATGAATCTGGAAGAATCATCACTATGGATATTCCATTACCCCTAAAGAACTCTGATGGTTCAGTTGCTTGCATAGGGAAGGAATTGGACATGTGCGAGAAGGAAAGTTCAAAACTGAATTCTCTGTTAGTTGATTTGACAAGCAAGATAGAGTTGTGGACAGTTGGCTATATTCGCTTGTTGAAACTTTTTAAAGAAAGAGATTCAGACCACTTTGCACCTGATGATGAGAAGTTTGAATGGGTCCCATTGAGTGTCGAATTTGGGATGCCACTGTTTAGTCCAAAATTATGCAATAATATATGTAAAAGAGTGGTCTCATCGCAATTACTTCAAAAAGATTTACTCACTGAACATCACGATGCAATGCAAAGCTTACGGAAAAGGTTGCGTGATGTTTGTGCAGAGTACCAAGCAACAGGTCCTGCTGCTAAACTTCTTTACCAGAAAGAGCAGTCAAAGGACTTTTCACGACATCTCATGAATTATGCAAGTGGAAGGTGGAATCCACTTGTCGACCCTTCTTCTCCCATTTCAGGAGCCTCAAGTGAGCATCAGAGACTCAAACTTGCTAACCGACATCGTTCCCGAACTGAAGTTTTGAGCTTTGATGGAAGCATTCTAAGGTCTATGTCAAGCTTCTCTATTCTCCTTTTGCATCCCATTTCCTTTCCCTAACGTCTGTTTGTTTACTATTTCTACCAGATTTTTGTTTTTACAGTATTTACTATATGAACAATGTAACTTTCACTGGATAATGCATTTTTACGTTTGTGTGTTTTTTTTTGGACACATAGATGCTTCTCACATACAAGTCTCTTAAAAGTAATGGATTTACCCTTATAAGGAATAATAAATTATCTACTTGTTTATTAATAGTATTCAGATGATATTCTCTATCTTCTTTGTATATGATTGTGTTCAATTTGTTTGCTTTAAATTCTTAATTACTGCTGTTCAGATCATATGCTCTAGCTTCTTTGTATATGATGGTATTCACAGAACTTGCTCTAACCCCTTTGTATTTACTGGTATTTAGATCATATGCTCTATCTCCTGTTTATGAGGCTGCCACAAGGCCTGTTGAAGAAGCCCCTCCAGTTAGCACTACAAAAGTTGAGCAAGAAGAAGCTGACAGCAGAGAAGTAGTCCTTCCTGGTGTTAATCTTGTTTTTGATGGCTCTGAGTTGCACCCCTTCGAGATAGGTGCTTGTCTACAGGCTCGTCAACCAGTCTCATTAATAGCAGAGGCAGCAGCTGCCTCTGCAGTTATTCAACAAAGTAGGGCTTCATGATAGAATCTTGCTTGGATGGCGTATATAGAAGAATTCATCACGTTACTAGTGAGTAACAATTAGGAATTGTCAAGTCCTTCATGCTTGTTTTATTCTGATTAGTTGGCTCGTCTGCCCATCTTTGAGGTTGGTCAATGCGCATCAGCTCCAGCTTTGTCCAAAGGTAAATACCAGGAGTTTCTTATTGATTAATGTAATTAATTGAATGACTAGTAATCTTTGCAGATGAGTTCCAATAAAATAAAATAAAATAAAATTTTCTGCAGGTATCTCTTTAATTCGTGATTGTGCTTGACATAACTGTCACAAATGACCTGTGTAGTTAGTATTCTTGTAGAATCACGATTTTATTTTGAAACCTTAAATTAAATTTTTTTTCTTTTTTCTTTTATTTTATTTTATTTTTCTTTGGGGACAAAATGACAGCTTCAGTAGTCAAATCTGATGTATCTTCAATCTACTTGGATTGCTTTGACAAGGATCATTTTTTGTTTTTCTTTTTAAAAGAAGTTAAAATTAGTTTCCTGATTCCATGTTCTGGCTCTCTTTAGCTGCCTAGTAAAAGACCTAAACTGAGTAGTTTGGTGATGAGGTAAGAACATCTGATTGTATCGCCCCTCAAATTTATTTGCAGACTTTGTGAGACACTTGTTTATGTTGAAGTGCATGGGCCCTTATTTGAAAAAAAAGAAGATTAAATTAAATTTCTTTGCTGTCATCAAGTGCAAAGCTCTTGAGTTCAGCATCTGAAAACTTTATTTTCTGTCTATGAAATAGTACTGACTGGAAAGGTTTTCCTTTCTGAAACTGACTACCTCTGTAAGTTTTCCCCTTTTGCTTTGCCCAATATTGGTTCATATTTTATTACGTCTCATAAATCCGCCTTTCCTAGGTCTATTGTCTTTTTGTTTCTATTATAATTTCACTTGCTTGATACCTGTTATATTAATGCAGGAAGGCGTTTTCGTACAAAACTTTGTCAGATTATGGATACACCCCGGGTTTGTAACTACAGTGAAAAGAATATATGGTTTTGCTTAAATATACACTTAAGTGGACATGGTGCTTAGATCCTGATGATTTATGCCCACCAATTAAACAATACACACTTTTGTTTCATTTTACTTTCCTTTATTCTTTGTTCTTTTAGGGAGGTGGGGATAAAAAATTATGCACATTTATTTCTGCAATTTTCATTAATACATGAAAGTATTCTTGAGGAAAGAAAAGAAAAAGGCATTGTGTGGTAAAATTGCTCTCGACTTCTTATGTGAGTTTTTCACTGTGATAAGTTCACACGAGTCACACTTGTAGACGAAATGATGTGGTGAAAAATTATGAAGGATGTCTTTTCCTTTTTCATTTTTTGAAGAAGTTGTTCCGTGGATCTCCTCTTTCAAGTGGGGCGGAAAAGGAAAATTGATGTTAGCTAATTATGGTTGGAAAAATGTTCATTTATTTGGATGAATTCGTGGAAGAAATAAATGTATTTATTTTATTGTTATGCTTGTAAGTAACACCAAATAATACCAGGCTGTATGTTTTGTTTATTTTGGAAAGATCACAATTAAGCAGAAAAATTATTTCTTAAGGTTATTTCTAAGGGATTTATAGTTTGTATAGTTCAACTCAAGATTCATACGATTTAGCATCTATTTTTGTTTTTATTATTTTCTTATGTTTTTCTGGATGGCTTCAATTTCCTGCAAAAGGGTATTGTCAAGTGAGTAAGGTCTGAGTCCTCTTCCAAGAACATGGTGCTCTGTTCTTCCCGTAACATGATCAAATGTCTTCTATGGAGGTTCTATAGTTTGAACTCTAAAAGATTGACATCCCACGCTAAACAGCGTTTTGTAGACAATGAGCTTGAGCCACATGTTTCGTTTTTGCTCTCGATTGCCTTTCCCTTGATCCGTTATGCCATGCATCAAAGAGGATGAGGATAATTATATGTTAGGCTTCAATTGATGATTAGCAAATTCGAAAGAAATCTGTTTTAGTGCTTGATGAGGGAGCTTCTATAACGAGGGGTTATGTTGAGAGGTTATAATGAGGGGTTTAATTCAACAGTCCAATAATAACTATGGATTGAATCGGATGGCTATTAAGGATCCCCTCATTTTAGCCTCTCTAGCTTAATGATTTCATCATTACGCATGAGGGAAAGCTCTTTAATTTTAGTCATCAAATGAAATGATAGGATATTACTTGGCCATAAATGAGGTTAAGAGAGAGAGACTAAATGTGAATAAATGGAAGGTGACATCTTTTTGATATCCTTACTTTTGAGATTTGTTTGGGCATTTCTAGCATTAAGCAGATCAATATCTCTTTTTAACGTGAAAGTATGTCACAAACCCAAATTCCTTGGCGTCGGTAAATACTTTTTCAATCGCATCACTAGCTAATCAGCACAAACAAACAAGAAGATATTAAGAAGAAAGACCCATCAAATTACAGTGGCAGGGCCGTCGATCGAATCGACGGGGGGATGTGATATCTTAAATAAAAGATTATGAAACACGTGTCCCGCCCAGCATCAAACTTGATCCAACTCTCTCGCATCCGTTCACGTGGCAGACATGAAAAGGCACTTGGTAGTTGTACTTGATCCCCATACACTCCTCATAAACCAGAAAGCGTAAAAATACAAACTCTCACTCTCGCTTCCAGACTTTCCACTCTTCCACTTCCAGCTTCCATTCTATGTAGCTGAAAAAACGCTTAAGGGTCCTCCCTTTTTGGTTCTTCCTTTCTCAAGCCACCATCTTTCTCTGGAATTCGATTCCCTTTGGGTTCAATATTCTTTCAGAATTTCAGAACTTTTATCATCATCAGTCCACAAAGATCACAAAATGCTTCGAACCCCACATTGGTACGATTCACATGTCGCTAAGTTCCCTCTCTTTGCATCACCATTCTCTTCTCACAATGGCTCTTCATGTACTGTAGCTTCTCCTGTCCTTGACATGGGGTAATTTTTCTCTACATCTCTGTTTTCTTCCTTTTGTGTATTGTTTCCTCTCATTGTAGTCTAACAGGTTCTTAATGATTCTAATGATTGAATTTTCAGTTTAATGGTTTGGATTTCCATTTCTGTTCCTATTAAGTTCTTGGAGTCCATTTTAAGGAATAAACTTTGGTGGGTTTTTGTTTTAACTTAATAAAATTGAGTACTTTCAACTTTCAAGTTTAAAAATATCATGGAATTCTACCAAAATGTATTTGCAGCAGTGAAACTCCCAGTATTTAGTAGTATACTGTATAGTGATAATAAATGATAGGACATGGTGAAAGTGTTGTCTTCTAAGCTGGAATGACTAGTTTGATGTTATGGTGCTATTTTGATTTGTGAAGAACCAATTGGGTTATTGTTGATTTGTTTGTTAATGTTTTATTAGATTGAAGTTGATTAAACAAGTATCGGGTAGCAATCAGCAAGGAATTGCCAAGGCATGTTTATCTTTGTATAATGCAATGAAATCAACCTTCATATTTTAGTTTTTCACTGTTGTTGATTGTATGGTTGGACTTTGGCATAGGTTAGACCCGGGATTGTGTCAAGCATAGAACAGCTAATGCTTACGGTCAGCGTGCTCAAGAACGTGTACTTGAGGTAATTCTTATCATGTAGGATCATATGTTTTACCTTATTTATTTTCTGACTGAAACTTCCAGATTATGTAAGAGACTGTAGACATAATTAATTACATTCACAAACGCCATAAGACCTCTACCATTCAGTGGTGGTTTCCATCTAAATGTCAGATCAAGAAAATGATCAATGATTTCTTCCCTTATCTCCTTTTTCTTACCATACCGGAAGGGGAGCATTCAATGTTTTCATGTGTTCACCATTTGTGATTATAGGACGAGGCCCTCCAAATGTCAGAGACCAGTCCATCATGGAAAACTTTTCCAGGTCAAGCTTTTCCGCTGGGTGTATCAGAAGTTGATAGTGGGACTAATTTTGCTATCTTTTCACAGCATGCAACTGCTGTCACACTTTGCTTATCACTTCCAGAGAGGTGACACCGTATTTCCATTTAGTTAATTGGTTAATATTCAATTGTTTACAGTCATATATATGTGTGTGTGTGTGTGTGTGTGTGCACATGCTGCGTGTGTGTGTATAAATGTATTCAGGGCATATTCTCTTGTCATAGATCAGGTATGCTATTGTAGAGAAAGGTTTTTCAGGCGCCCTTGAAAATACTTATATTTAGATATTTCTTCTCTGTCTTAGTTTCTGAAATTTGTGGTTTGGACTGGGAGGTGTTTGGTACTGTGAATCATCATCTCTCTTAAACGAAAAAAAAAGTACAGAATCATCTTTTCAATCTTTGTCATATGGACTGATTCATAAGGCAACCATTTCTTCCCTTGCTTCCTGTTCAAATCATTGGGACATTTCTTAAATTAACTTTTTGAAGGAACTAGAGTGATGGAGATTCTGAAAAAATTTCAGATGATTTTTCACAAAACGACAAAGTCTCCTTGAATCTGAGCCAGTCTGATGCAAGATATTCGTCTGTTCATGCTTCTGGGACATTTTCCGTGAATCCTTTTTTCATTATATGGTAGAAGATACTGCTTCTCAAGTTTTCGAGTCATATAAGATGCTTTGAAAGGTTGGTGTACTCAACAAAGGGCCAATTCTTGCATGGTTGGTGGCTACTTGTGAGTCCGTGACAAGCTCCAAAAACGAAGACCCTTTCTGTATCTCCACGTTGTGTGTTGTGTAAAGCAGAGGAGGAGAGTGCTCTTCATTATATATATTATATATTATTTTTTTGTGCATTGTCCATCAACTTCGTCCACAACGAAAATCTGGGTTAGGTTCATGCATATTTGTAGTGGTCTGGCTTTGGCCTAGAAATTTGTTGGTGGAATATTACTTAATATAGGGGCTAACAAAAGGACAATCATCCTTTGGTGTAGTTCGGAGTCAGTTACAATGTGGGTGTTTGGTGGAAAAAAAAAAAGTGCAATTGATAATAAGGTGGATGAAGTTTGACTTTATTTGGAACTAACATGTTTTTTTTATAGGAAATGGTACAAAGTAGATTTTTAACTTCACCTGGGCATCTTTGTCTTGATTAGAGGGAGCTTTGACCTGAATGCAATTTAGTTTCTTGTTTAAGTTCAGACTGTAGTTTCGTTTTAGATGGACATCATCTCCACCCTTTTTGTAGATACTCTTTCTTGACTTTCCCAGACTCATGCTTTTCATGAATATAATTTTTGTCAAGGAAAGGCTTGGAAGGGTGGATGGTGGAATGATGGAGTTCTCTTTGGATCGTAATGAAAACAAGACAGGTGACATTTGGCACATATGTATCAAGGTAATATTTGATTTGGCTTGTAACTGATTTTATTTATTTATTTACGTTGCTCAAATCACTACCTTTCTTTGTGCTGTCTTTTGTTCAAGAATGAAAGTTTTCCTTAGCTTGAACAAGTACAACTCTCTTTCTTTGTCTCCCTCTCCCTCTCTCTCTCTTCCTTGAAAATGGCAATGTATCTCCTGATGTAGTTGTCATCACTCATGATAATGAAATTATATCTTTACAGGATTTGCCCCGGAGCAATGTTCTCTATGGTTATCGTATGGATGGGCCACGAGGTTGGCATGAGGGGCATCGATTTGACAGCAGAGTTGTGCTTATAGATCCTTACGCAAAGCTGGTTGATGGCCGCCGGTTTTTTGGAGATAGCAGCAAAAAGTTTTCTAAGTTTCTTGGAACTTATGATTTTGATAGCTTGCCTTTTGCTTGGGGAGACAACTACAAGCTCCCAAATATACCTGAGGTAAATAAGTTTCTATATATGTTTGTCATGCAGTAAATAGGATAAATTGTTGTCTTGACGCATTTGTTCAATCAGATTGGAATTCTCTCTCTCTCTCTCTCTCTCTCTCTCTCTCTCTCTCTTCGACATCAGATCTTATGGTTGATAAGAAAACTCATAACTGCATATACATAAATACATGTACTCATGGGTGATAGGAGTTAATTCTCGTTTTAAAAATTATTTTCCTTTGTTTTTTTGGGCCAAATTAAATTTGATGCTTCATCTTGTTACATCTTAACCTGTATGTTTGCTTCTGTTTTTTCAGAAGGATCTTGTTATATATGAAATGAACGTTCGTGCATTTACAGCCTCTGAATCCAGTGGTCTGGATCCAGATATTCGTGGTAGCTACCTTGGTGTGATTGAGAAGGTAATAGTTGATTCTAGCAAGATAAATGACAATATAGCATCTGCTGAAACAAAAGTCCAATATTTTCGGTCAATTATCTGAATACTCCCTTCAACTCTATCCTTCTTTACCTTGGTTTTATGACAATTTTGGATGTGTTTCTAGCAATTTCAATTGTTTTTATTTTGTTTTCAAGCAACACTTCAGAATTACCTGGAAACACATATATGGATTTCTTAGGTTTTTATTTACTACCTCTTAACTGCTCTTTTAATCATCAAAAACTTAGGATTTGGTTTAAATATTATAGTTGTTTGAGTGATGCCCAATTACCCATAGGTGCAGGCAATAAAAATTGAGTTTCTTGCTAAATTGTTCTGGCTGGACACAGTTTCCATGAGACAAGACTAGTGAACTTCTAAGGGGGCTTGGATTCTAATGTTCTGAAAGAAATGATTTACAATGCGAATGTATCAAGTGCTTTCTCACATGAAATTATGCGTGGCAAGTTGAAGACAAATCATGAATAATGACAACATATACTGTCTAATGTGCTTAGAGTTATCCCAATCATTTAACATTCTTTGAATAGAAGAATAGCTATTTAATTGTTTTGATATGATGAACTTCTCTGACGTTTTTCCCTCCATTTTAATTCTAAGATTCCACACCTTCAAGAGCTTGGTATCAATGCAGTGGAGTTGCTGCCTGTCTTTGAATTTGATGAGTTTGAGTTTCAGAGGCGACCAAATCCTAGAGATCACATGGTAACTAAACCAATTTCTCCTGTTTTCAACTGAAATGTTTATATAAAAGTTAAAACACGTAGCAGTAGTTATTTCGATTGAGCTCTGAAAAAGCCGAGTGATCTAATTTACCAATGTCTCTGAAGATAAATACATGGGGCTACTCAACAATAAATTTCTTTGCTCCTATGAGCCGCTATGCAAGTGATGGTGGAGGACCCCTTAAAGCTTCCCAGGAATTTAAACAAATGGTTAAAGCCTTGCATGGTGCTGGGATAGAGGTAAATTACATCTTTTTGCAATGTTCCTGTTATTGCAGTTTTGAAACCTTGGTGGGGGTGGGATAGGGGTAAATTACATCTTTTTTCAATTTTCCTGTTTTTGCAGTTTTTAAACCTTTTTTTTTTTTTTTTTTTTGGTACAGGTCATTTTGGATGTTGTCTATAATCATACTAATGAAGCTGATGACGCCAACCCTTATACCACTTCATTTCGTGGCATAGATAATAAGGTGATGCTTAATTATTGTTCTTTTTAGGGCAGAGTTTAGTATGGCTTTAAATCTTTTATTTAATTACAACTTCTTTAAAACACTGGGATTTTATTTTTCGAAATAAAATTTTGTATGAATAAATATTATATTTTTCTTTATAAATGACGCGTCCTACATCTACAGGTTTATTACATGCTGGACCTAAACAACAATGGGCAATTACTGAACTTCTCCGGCTGCGGTAATTCAATTGTCTTTCCTGACTGTTTTCTTACCCCTTATCTCTTCTTCTAAAGATATATATTAAGTGAACTTCCTACTCCTATCAATTGTCTTTCTTGTATGGAAATTCTGATGGTGCTTTTCCATCCATTTCTTACAAATGAAGTATGTTTTGTCTTTTATTGCTGCTGGTATGTTTATTTTGCATGAAGTGAGGAAAAGTTTATGGGATGTTTATATAATGCTGTACTGGTATGTTTATTTCTTATATGATATGAAAATGGATATGTCAATGAAGAAGAGAAGGTATATGTATTTTACTATAAATGAAACTTAATAGAGAACAAACTTTTTGGACTTTACTGCTGGATTCTGGAAGCAAAACAGGATTGGTTTTTCTCTAGAATGAAGGTTAAAACTATTATTGTTAGCATATGAAGGTCTTAAGTTTTTTTCTGCTGGTTTTCAGGGAACACATTAAACTGTAACCATCCTGTTGTCATGGAGCTCATAATAGATAGCTTAAGACACTGGTAAGGACACGATTCATACATTGTCTTTATTTGTTAATTTATGTGATGAATAGATAGTTCATTTCAAGCTTCATACCCTCTTTTGTTACACATTTTCAGGGTCACTGAATATCATGTGGATGGATTTAGATTTGACCTTGCCAGTGTTCTTTGTCGGGGATCAGATGGAAGTCCGCTTAGTGCACCACCAGTTATTAGGGTAAGTCATTAGTGTTTTTGTTTGGATGGTTGACAGTAGTTTGATTTATCTAGCTTAGTGTGCATATATTCTCTCTATGTATCTAATTTCGAAATCAAGATCTTGGCTATTATGAATTTCTAAAGATATCCGTTGTTACTCATACACTTACAAGTTTGTGGTCAATGGTCATTGATATGACGCATTACCTGTGAGTTGTGAATTATGTTCTCTATCTGTTGAGTTTATACAGACATGCCTTCTAGTTATTGCATAAAGATTCTAGAAGTTTAGTTGTGTGAGGATTGACTTAGTGTTCTTTGTTGGACCAGGCTATTGCAAAAGATTCCATCCTATCAAGATGTAAAATTATTTCCGAACCTTGGGACTGTGGAGGCCTTTATCTCGTTGGAAGATTTCCAAATTGGGACAGGTAATCTATGCTACAAATTTACATTTCATCGTAGTGATACGGGAGAGACTGTTAAGCCTGTTATTGAATCATATTTATCATTAATAAAAGTTATTTCCCTTGTATAAAAAAAAGGGGACATGCCTCTATTCTAGCCTCTTTTAGACTTAACCTCTGATTTTGTGCTTTTCTTCCTGTCTCTTTTGGGAATTATCTAACTTGTCAGGAAAGAGTTATAATTCATCATCTCCATCAAAAGGATGATTCTTATTGAACAACATGACAATCTAATCTTATTAAAAGAAAATAAGGATACTCGTTGCATCACTTAACAAGTCTGTAAAACTGGATGGGAGCGTATGCTTCTATAAATAAAGTTCTTGTTTTTGGTCTGACTGATTTTATAAATAAACTAGGATTCTAAGTAATTGAGTAGTTAAAAGATGACATGAAATCAAGTAACATTGGAAGGCTTGCTCCTGTGGAAGTTTGGATTGTTCAACTCCATTACTTATGAGATTCCTTTAAATGCAGGTGGGCAGAATGGAATGGGAAATACCGTGACGACTTAAGGAGATTTATAAAGGTATTTCCATGAGATGATAATTGTATTGCTTAGATGGGTCTATAACTTATTCACACTGTTAACCTTCATGCAAAGTAAAAGAACCGATGTAAAAGCAAACATTGAAGTCTGTGTATAGACTATGGTTCACAGGAATCTCCTCTGTATCCAAAAAAGGGCTAAATTTGATGAGGAAGGGCGTGCATAAATGTGAATAGGTTTTCGGTTAATTAGATCAATGGATATTGTTTGAAGCTTTGTTATAAACTGATGCAATTGGATGAATTTCGGTAAGATAAAATTCTATTCAGTGTCTTGATATTTCAATAAGTTGTGGTTGTTAGTTGATTCTTTCTCTCGAGTCTTGACTAATATCAACTTTCTTTGAGCATTGCATTTACAGCGTCCCTCTTTTTCCTGGCATGATCTTAACCTTTTTATTATTGTTATTATTTCAACCTTCTTAGTTCCACTTTCTTGATTCTAACTGTGTGGTTTAGCAACTAAAGCACATTTAGATTTTAAATTCCATAATGCACACAGATATACGTATATATACATCTATATAATATATAAAAATATGTATTCCTGTTTTTCAGATCTTTGGTTAAATTTTCTTTATACAGGGCGACTCTGGTATGAAAGGAAGTTTTGCAACTCGTGTTTCTGGATCTGCTGATCTTTACAAAGTAAGCATTAGTTTTTTCATTAATATGGCTGTATCGTGACTGTTGACCATTTAATTCCATTTCCATGTTTTTTTACTATCAATTTGGTATTATTGATGTCAGCCATGCAAACTTGTTAAGCAGGCCTCATTGTACATATTTTTATTTTCAACTGGGTTAATACTCCCAGCTTAGAAAATCAACTAAGTTGAACTTGGAGATGGTTTACTTGGTTTGAGAACTTATTGCTCAAGTTCGACTGGAATAACCCAATTACAATCAAAAGGACCGAATGCCTTATATTTCATGTTTAGGTAGCCCTGCATCTTTCTTGTTTCTACAGCACCCCAAAACCCTCATGTCTTATGATGGTACCTGTCAATATCATCATCTGGATCTTGAATTATTTTACTTGGTCCTGATCAAAATCTTTGAAATATTTTTGGCTTCTCTTGAGTGTACTATTATCCAGTAACAAACATCTAGCTTCCCTCTTATTCTCTATTATTAGCAATATGTTTGGCTGAAAGTCTGTATCAGTGTTTTACATCTTTTGTGGTAAATACAATTTGTGTTCTTAGTAATCTGTGCTGCTGCTACATTCAATGGAAGCTCTAGTTTCATGCTCTCATAATTTTCACTCACTCCACAGGTGAATAAGCGCAAGCCTTATCACAGTGTTAATTTTGTTGTCGCGCATGATGGGTTCACACTATATGATCTTGTTTCATACAATTTCAAGGTACTTTAACATTTTTAAGCCATCAGTTCGTCATTTATTGAAGCCTGTGTGATGCGGTCTTTCCCTTGATTGTTGGTTTTGTAGCACAATGATGCTAATGGAGAAGGAGGAAATGATGGAAGTAGTGATAATTTGAGCTGGAATTGTGGTTACGAAGGTAGGGGCTAAACTTTGATGCTTGCTCCTTGATATATTTTGTAATAATTCTAGCTTTAATGTATTGAAACTTGTGAGGACTGGTAGTTTGTTGTTAACTCTATGGGGCATCAAAATTGATCATTTTCATTCTCATGCTATTGTGGGGGAGCATGTATTAGTCAGAACTCAGAGTACAGGGGTTTCAGCATTTGTTTTATCCAGAAAAATATACAGATAAGGTGATATAAATTATCATGTACAAATTACAAGCACTGTATTGCATGAGATAACAGTTCTCTCAGACATGCTATCAAGGATCCTTGCTGAATAACTTATGTGTTATCTCTTTAGTCTGTCACTTTGTCATCATGACTAATATGGTGTATCAAGTTGTGAAAATCAAGTAAATGCACAAAACTGTTAGTGTCTTTCTATTTCTATCTGCAAAGACTTGTAGTGCTAGTTCTACGTCTGACAAAAAGTCTCTGTGCTATCTCTTTGGTCTATCAAAGCCCAAGATCTGCTGTTGTTTGTCATCTTGGCTAACTTCCTGAGTTCCTAGGTGGTGTAAGTTTTAGTGTCGTAACTCGAAAATGAAATAAAATTTATACGAACTACAATGATAGTATCAAGTAGTCATGAACTGTTCATGTTTATGCATATTTATGTAAAACCACAGCAAACAATAGATGGTGCAAGTGCAATATCAAGAATTGTGCATTTATTGTTCAAGTGGAGACAAACTTACTCCTGCAGATGGGACATGGACAGTTCTTTAGTACAATTTGCCATGTAGGATATGAATGGGTACAGCTTAAGTAAAGAAAAATATATTTTGTCTCTGCCATATGTTCTCTCTCTCTCTCTCTCTCTCTCTCTGCCATTTGATCTTATCTGCAATTATTCGACAGGAGAAACTGATGATTCTACTGTTAAAGCTATACGTTCCCGACAAATGAAAAATTTTCATTTGGCATTAATGATATCTCAGGTACATTCATTAAAAATTTAATTTCATGTGTCATATCATCATATCCATGCATACTTTTCATTTGAGCTATAGTTAAGAAATTATATTGAACTTGTTGAGTTCAGTGGTTTCAAAGTTCAGGTTTTACTTGAGATTATCCATGAGTCTTCATTCTTCGTGTTGACTGACAGCAAATTGTTTTTTACCCTTCTGTCTGATAAGTACTCTTGCTAGAACATTACTTTTGGAATTCTGACTCCATTTGATATCCCCAAAAGACTTCACTTGTAACATAACACTAGTGAACATTTAGTGCTGATGAATTTTTTTGAATGTATATAACCAGGGGACACCAATGATGCTGATGGGGGATGAATATGGGCATAGTCGAAATGGAAATAACAACAGTTATGGACATGATACTGCTATTAACCATTTCCAGTGGGGACTGGTAAATTATTTTTGTTATGGCTTCCATTCAGCTTTAATCTAGATGACTAGCATGGAATAATCTTTTGGCATGGCAGTTGGAGGCACGCAACAGCAATCACTTCAGGTTTTTCAAAGAGGTGATAAAATTTCGACGAACACATCGTGTATTTGGTCGTGATACATTTCTTGAGAAAGTAATCTCCTTTTGCCTTTGTCTTATTTCCGATTCTTTCATGCTTTAAATTTAACTTTAAGCATCCACTTTTTCTAAGACTCATTGGACACTTGTGCAGAATGACGTGACATGGCATGAAGACAACTGGCACAATTATGAAAGCAAATTCCTTGCATTTACGTATGGAATTACACCTATCTTCTTAGTATAATATAGATATTTGAGATACCGTAATCTGAATTTTCTTTCAAGATATTGCAAGTGGGGGCTGCGACAGTATTTTTAGTGTTCAGTGGCCTTGACATCATGATCTTGCTCATTGAATTACAAAAACAAATTCATGAGTAATTTAGCAAGTGATGGTGCTTGCTTTAAGTAGTCCATGTGTTACTTAGATGGCCGTTGGTCACTGATATGGTTTGGACTTATGTAATGGCTGTTCCTTTTCATGATCATACATGTTTGTCTGAGCATGGGTACTTACCACATAGAAAAGCATCTGATCCTTTTCCCCCTTCGGCCAACAACACAGTGTTGGACGTTTTTACATGACAGCTGCATAACATTTCGTGTTTTTAGCTTTTGTTGTTACAGTTTCTTTTTATTTTTCTTTTCTTTCTTCCTTTGGATAAAGGCTTTTTATAATGTCCTTAAGGCAGTGAGATACTACTTTTGCTTTCCCCTGGATTAGTTCCATACAACAATTATGAGCAGGTTTCGACAAGTGTCCTGCCATAAGATAGTGTTGAAGACCGCCTTGATTGGAACTGGGGATACATGAAATTAGCTATGGTTTAATTGGAGTAGCCTATTATTATATTAGATTATCGATTGTCAGTCCTTATGGCTTCTTAGGCTTCCCTTGTTGATCCAGAATCTCACTGGGATGGATCACTTTCATGCTAATTTAATTAGATCAAAATATGTATGATTTTGTTCACAGAAGTTGACTGGGAAAAAAAAGTATATATATTATGATAAATCTTTGGAGATGCAGTAAGAGAAGAGGATACAGATTGACTCAACAATACTAAAAAATGTTGGGATCTATTAGAAAAATGGACCTGAACTGCAAGGTTTTGAATTTGAACGTGTGAAACGGATCTAAAACACGCAGCTGAAATATTTGTTTTGCAGGTTTCATGACAATAATGGAGGAGACGTCTATATGGCATTCAATGCTCATGACTATTTTATTAAGGTTCCAATACCCGCAGCACCAGTAAAGAGGAGATGGTTTCGTGTGGTTGGTTCTTTCCCAATTCTATAGTACATAACCCCTTGTTTTCTAGATTTTGTTCACTGATAACCTGCATAGTTTGCTTTGCAATGTAGAGCTTTGAAAAAGCACTATAGATTGGCATTTCCGTTCAATTGAATGGAGCATATCTGTTCATTTCTTCAACTCCATCATTGTTACCCATTTCCAAACAACTCCACTAACAAGCAGCCTTGTTGAATTGCAGGTGGACACTAATCTTGAGTCTCCCAATGACTTCGTGCTTGACGGCGTCCCAGGCATCAAAAGCACGTATAACATGGCCCCCTACTCCTCAATTCTTCTTGAAGCAAAATGATGACATAACTTCAGAAGCCGCTTTTTTCAGATGGCTTGGATTATCTGGAAGATGACTGAAGGATACGGCTGGTTTCAAACTAGAACAAGATATATATTTTTATTTTTGAAGTCCTTGAGCTGTAGAAATGCATGTTCATGTCAATGGGACTAGTAAAGTAGTTTCGAATTTATAGTAGATCACCGTGATTCCCCACCAATAAGGAGGAACAGCCAGCCTCAACCATATGCAGGGAGCTATGAAAGCGTGTAATTACTTCAATAATTGCAGAGAGCCCCTGTGCTTAACAAACATTCTAAAGGGATCAAAATATTTCATAGGCCAAATTGTAGCAATGCTCCTTGAACTATACCCCAACTTTATTTTTCGTCCCTTACATTTTTTGTTGTTACCATGGTACTTTAATTATGCCTCTAGTTACAGAAACCGTCTTTGCCGTCATCTTTGTCAAATTTACCGTTAAAAATGTTGACATGATATTGACAAGTCCTGCTTGATATGGGCAAAAATGTATTTTCGCACAAAATTTAAAAAAAAAAAATCGAATAATATCTCTCTCTCTTTAGCCCGATTCCTCCCCCTCTCCCAATTAGGTCGGAGGTTCACTCTCAACTATGAAAAATTTCTAAAGCTTCCTCCCAATATCCATTTGAACTGCAAAACACCATATATGGGAAAAAGAATCCGGTAACAACCCATCCATTCGTAACCTATAGAGGCCAAGGAAGGGAGTTTGGAGGAGGTTGGTGGTGGGCTGTGTAGCTAAAGCCATGTTTAAATGATTGGTGGGGGCTGGGAAGAAATTGGTGGGCGGGAGAAGAAATATGGGTGAGAAGGGGACTTGATCAAAAACCAATGCAAGAAGAATATATGAAAATGGGACAGACAATGCAAGCGGCCCACCTAGATACCCATAAACCCTCTGCTTCTCTGTTTTGATCAGATCTAAGGTGGACGATGAGGGCTGGGGTTTTGGGTTCGTGGGTGCTGGGGTTGCGGCTACGGTAGAGGGTGGCTGTGGGATAGTTTGAGGGTTGGAGCTTGCAGGTGGTAGTCATGGGGAATGGGGGAAGAAGAAATCGTCGGGGGAAGAGGGAGAGTGCCCAGGAGGGGAGGAGAGAGAGAGAGAGAGAGAGAAATACATATATATATATGAATTTCCCAATTTGCCCTTAATTTTGACAAGAAATTTAACTAAGTTGACGGAAAGACCAATGATGCAACACGAGATCTAATTGAAACACCACAGTAACAACAAAATAATGTGAGGGACAAAAAGTAAAGTTGGGGTATAATCTAAGAACCATTGCTACAATTTAGCCTATTTCATAAGTTGTAGTTTGATATGACAGATTACACGATGATAGTGTATTACTTACTAGAAATAAATTAGGTTCACAACGAAACTAAATATGAACAAAATGAAATACTTGTCGCTCATTATCCGAAACTTTTTCGAATTTATTTTGGTGTATGTGTAGATTACTCTAATTATCAAATTATTGGAATAAAAGCGTCTATTTATTATTGCACCTCCCTGCTTAAGTGTTGCTGACATAAAATGATAAATTTTTGTGTTTGTTAATCATTATTATTATTTTGGGTTCATATATGTGATATATAAGTTTGGTCTTCCACATTGGTTTCAGATTAAGAAATAATGGTGGAGGTATTTTAGTGCTTCTCCTTTTTCATGATTGTAATTGATATGCATGGTGATATTGGTGGATAAAGTACCAGACAATTAGACAAGCCATCTTCATCAAGAACACTGAAGAGAGAGAATTGTCTGCTTGTCTTCAGAGCCAAGAATTGACTCACTCTCAGATTATGATGACCAAGTGACCATATCTCCATAACCGAAACTTCTTTGTTACAGTCTACAGATACATACACTCGGCATTTTATGTGTTAATCGCTCTTATAACGTGTATTTATTTATTTTTCGATGAAGAATATACACTGTTTACAGCTCTCACCACGTGAATTACATAATACGAGAGAGAGAGAGAGAGAGAGAGAGAGAGAGAGAGAGGCAAAGCCAAGGGTTTGTAAGTTTCCCATTTGCACCAGCTGTTAGTGTACGACTCTGTTCTGTGTCCCATTGATTGGTGAAAATAGCCCGTAAAACTTACATTGATGTGTAAGGCTTGTAAAGATGAGCCTTCAGTCCTGCTCTCCTGCTCTACTGCCCTCCTGCCTTGGTAAAAGATTTGATCTTTCACGAAAATCTCAAAAAACTACACAAATTTGGGTCCAGTGTGACATGACAACTAAGCTTTTTGACAATGATGTGCCTCCGTTGGTCCCCTACTTACCTTATACCCAAAAAAAAAAATTAATTACAAAATATATATCAAACCCTACTTCTATGAACTTCTTTTCATGTAGCTAAAGCAGCTACTAGGGTTCTATATTTTTTTTTTTTATGTTTCTTTTTTTACATACATTTATACAAATTTATAAATAAACCCAATCCTAGACATGTATTTATAAAAAAACCCAAGCACTATTTAAACATAGAAACACACCCAAAATCAACCCCAAAGTCAACAATTGTATATTTTTTGGGTGTGTTTATAAATGGGTTTTGAGTGTGTGTAATGATGGGTTTTGGGTGTGTTTATAAAGTGTTTTGGGTGTTGAATTTTTTTATAATTTCAATTTCAATTTTGGGTGTTTTAGTGAAACTCCCTTCTTTTTTTGAGAAAAAACTAGGGTTCTATATATATGTATATATATATATATATATAAAAGGTCACCAAAGCTTTTTTCTACGTTTTCAAAAGCATCATATGACAGATTGACAGACAAGCTTATTTTCGATGAGTGGCTTTGCTTCTTTGGCTAAGAATGATTGTTCTCCATATATACTACTGCCTTTTGATGCGCCGATGTAAATATTAGTTGCTTGCTAAGCTTAAATGGTTAATCATTCTTACCTTATGAGCAATATACAGTCACATCACATGTCTGGTTTTTATCTTGTCAAGACTAAGTGGACATGTTTGATACGCTTATGAGTCTCTTTGATGAAAGCATATAAATCATTTTAAGGTCGTACCATCATAGAACCAATATTTGAATTGATAACACCATATGATGATTTAATAATTTCATTTTAAAATTTATCGTTTATCGTTTTTCATAATTCTAATTCCTTTTTCAAGACATATTCTAATATTGCTTAAGGGTGTACTTTCATTCGCCTATATCATGTAATAATAATAATAATGGTAACTTCGTTTCCTCTCTCTCTATATATATATATTTTGGGGGGGGGGGGGGGGGGGGGGTTAATTCAGTTGCAAATTGCAATTACATCGTGACACATAACTAATCTTAAATATTTGGCATGATCGCATTTGCTAATCCCTATGTGGAATCAAAATGCAATCGTGCTTAATTAACATTTCCATAATAACCCGTTGATTAAATGATGGGACATTGGTGGCGTTTCATTTTCCAAATCGGAAGTGATACGTGCAGTGGCGGAGGTAGAGTTTGATATTTAGAGGGGCCACAAGCTTAAAACTATGGGATTTTTTTGTGCAATCTATACTACACTCATTATACAGTCAAAGAGGTGAGAAGATGTTGGGGGGGCCCAGGCCATCTCAGGCCTATGAATAGCTCCGCCCCTGGATACGTGGATGCTGGAAACCATCAAACCTTTCTAATGGGGAATCTAATGGAACATGTACGAGGATGGTGGCCACGTACTCAAAGCCCAAACAAAGCAGTTTGGTTGCATTATTGTTAGTTGCCTTGCGACATTATCATATCATGCAGAATGGCATACGTTGAAATGAAACCATATTTACACAAAGTTTGAACTTTCATTTCAACATATAGCGATCATGAGAGGATGTCTATAGAATGAAATTAACCAGGGTTTGGGTTGCCCTGCCCGTCCCATTTTATAGACCTACATTTTGGTAAAACATGATTAACATAAATACTTAAGTTGTTATTATTCTTTAATTGATCTTAATTTGATTGTAATTAATTAGATAAGGCTTTTGAGTTGAGTGTTTACGCTAGGTCTCATGCATACCTGTGTTTGAAAGAATTTATGTATGTTTGGAAGCTTGTAAGAAGAAATTTTTAACAGAATGTAAACTTCTCATTGGTATAGATGAATGCCATTTAAAGAGACCTTACATCATAAAAAAAAAAAAAACCAAATTGAAATAAATTAAACCTTATTCCTCCTCTTTCTTTTTATCTCTCAACCATAAAACTCTTTTTGCCCAAAAAAAGAAGAAAAAGAACCAAAAAACTCTCTTGGATGGCGAATACTTTAAAGAGCGGAAATAATGCTCCTCCTAAAAAAGAAAAGGAAATTGTATCATTTTTAATAATAATAAAAAAGCTAATAAAAATGAAGAAATAATTAATAACGTGGTAGTTTTCAGCTAATAAAAGTAAGGTGAAAAAATAGTTACATCAAGATTTGGAATTGGCATCGCCATTCTTAACAAACGGGTTTCTAAAAATTCCTGAATGTGGACGGCTGGGATTTGAGCTCCCCCATAATGCATCCTAAATGTGTTGTTTGCAATAATAGAAACTGGCACGTGTATGTTTACCCACATAAATGTCTTATTAGGACAGAAGTAGAGTAGGGCACAAGTGTGCAAAATAGGCAAAAGCTACCACACATCCCATCCGACCAAACCCTCCTCTCTCTCTCTCTCTCTCTCTCTCTGTGTTTCTCCTTTTCACCAGCTTCACAATGGCCATGGCTCGCTCTGCTTTCGTCTTGTTCATGACCCTGGCTCTCGTCGCCGGCTCGGCTCTGGCTCAGCAGCAGCAGAACCAGAATCAGGCTCAGCAGCAGCAGAACCAGAATCAGGCTCAGGCTCCAACCCAGGCTAAGAACCAGGCTCAGGCTCCCTCGGCCACCCCAACCTCCTCTCCCACCCAACCGCCAACCTCCGCGAACGCCCAGTCACCAA
>NC_024127.1:5310732-5339266 GCF_000346735.1 Prunus mume
CCGCCCGGCCCCCGCCCCGGCCGGCACGGCTACCACTCCGGCTGAGGCCCCGGCATCGCCCTCTGGAGCAGTCATGAACAGAGTCTATGCTGCCGGATCTGTGGCGGCGGCCGTCATTGCAACGTCGTTTTTGGTCTAGATCTGTTGCGGCGGAGAAAGGCCTTTTTTCACGTAACCGGGAGAGAGTTGCGGCGGGCGGATCTTGAGCTTCGTTTATATTAGCGGGTAGAAAAAGAAATTTATCTAATTTTACTATTTTTGGTTTTTGATTCGAGGATGATGGTTTCATTGGCGATATTGGACGGTGTTGATTGGATGGGATGGTGGATCTAACGGCTGATCGTGATGTGATCGGCCTTATTAATCATTATTATTAATTATTAATTACTATCATTGTCATGATTGTTGCTGATGATGATGATTATGGATCAAATTCTTTTGTTATGATCTGATTCTAATCATATATATTTAATTACAGTTCGTGAGCTTTTAATGTTTTCAATTAATGATTCTTGTTTTTGTTCGTTTGATTACGGACACGTGGAGTCAAACAGCGTTGACTCCTTAATTATTATTTTTCTGGCATTGGATTTCGTTTTGTCCTTTGTTGAACCAAAAGTAGAGCAAAGCTTTGTAGACCCAACCCAACTGCTTTGCGACAAAGAGCTTTTTCAGAAGTAGAAAGAGAAAGGTAAAGGTGTGTTTGTCTTTCGGGTTTTTTTTTAGTCATAGGAAAAATTTGTAACCCTAGCAAATTACATGGACAAAACATGTTCTTCCTCATTCTTAGGATCTTAATCGCGGGTTTGATCCTAATTTTGTTGCTTCAATTTAGACCCATGCCATAAAAATTTCCACCAAATTCTGGAAAGCAAACCACATTGAATTTATTTCTTCTTTTTTGGTGGAAAGAAAAAAAATCCTCAAGATTCATTGATGAGTGAAAAAGGACAATGGTGTTGTACCAGAACAAAAGAAAAATCAGCTCGAGAAAAACAGAAAAAAGAAAAAGAAAAAAAGACACGATGGGTGAAATAACAAGACAACTGGACCACGTACAATTTGGAGAGGACAGGAAAACACAAGATTGAGCTACAAAAGCAAAAGGGATAAAGATCCGGCTTTTTCTTTGGCACTGAAATATCAGTTCCATCTACCTTCCGTCCACATCCCAAACTCAGTTTGGGGGACCAGCAGCAACACCATCAGACCAACGAAAGCCTTGTCCAGGGAAAAGATGGAGGTAGGTATCTGTCTTCCGCCGATTTGAGATGTAAAAGTAAGACACTTAATCCCAATTGGGTTCAAACCAGAAAAAGAAAATCTCAATTGGGTCTATGGGTCCATTGGGCTTTAGCTCGAGCTTGGTGGGTTACAATTGGGTCCGGTCCAGTTGGGTCGTGTTAGCTTTCCTAATATGACACCCGGAACCTAATATGACGATTGTTAATGTTAGTGAAAAACACTTGAGGGTGTTGTGTTGGATACGAAAGTTTGGTGGGAATTGGAATATCGGGACTCAATATCCAACATTGGGCCAACAATGTCCAGTCCAATAAAGAAGGGTTTTGAATTACAGACAACTCCCATGACACTTTGACGGTGTGAAAAAATCTTCTCTCATTTTCTAATTTTGGCCAAAAACAAAATCCCACATTAGAAAATTAATATACTTTTGAATGGATGGGTTTTTAGGGGCAGCAAGTTACTGATTTTTTTTACTTCATCAAAACGGTTTAGACTAGGAAGTAGAGTTTTTATTATTGGAAAAGATGCTTTATTATAACGCCATAAGAGTATACAATGGAGATGATGAAAACATCCAAAACCCAACGTGAAAGTCAGGAACCAGAGCTTATGTTAAACAGATTCACGGCCTGAAACAATCACGACGAAACAAATAAAAAATAATATAAAAAAAAACTATTACCCAAAACAATACATAAGGGACAAAAAGAACCCCATTAGAGTCCAGTGATGAGCAATAGAGTTTTGAACGGCTTATTTGTGAAGAATCTTATTTCTGCTAAGAATCGATCCATTCAGCCTATTTTTCCATCGGCTACGCCTACAGGCCTGCTGGTTGCCCCTATACTCAAATCTTTTGTTATCTTTCTTTTCTTTTTCTCTTATACCCTCATGCAAAGTACAAACTAATTTAATCGACCCACAGTAATTTCAAAAGCAAAATGCATATTATTAACATCAATCAGGCTACATATATATATAATTTTTTTGTCTTTTTAAAATTGGTCCAAATAATTATAACATAAGAAACTCAAATCACCGCTAATAAAACAGGGAGAAAATAGCACTGCCTCTATCCTGGCAATATTTAGAGCAATCACCAGCCTGCCAAACTTATGAAAGAATCAACACACAAATAGCAACCCAAGTAACACAAATACTCCACAAAGCCACAACCGGAGAGGTAGATAGACTGTTGTCTACGCCTGTTGATGAGGGTGTGGTAACTGCAGGGCTGGTAACTGTAGAGTTACTGCCGGAAGTAGCCGGTGAAGGTGAACCCTTGGTAGATGGTGCTGCTGTTGATCCTGACCCTACTACATTCACAGAAAGCTTCATCCCCATCCCACAATGCCCAACCACAGCACAAATGAAGTAACGAGTCCCAGCAGCCTTGAGAGGGATGGTGGTGGCTCCACTGCTATCACTTGTGATTGAATTGCCCACTGTGCATGTCTTGTAGTCGCTTCCACTCACTTCATCCACTGTGTGCCCACTTCCATAGTTGAACGCTACCATGTAAAGAGAATTTGGGAAATTAGATGCAAGTCCAAAATATAAATCGAAGTAGCCAAGTAATTCTGTTTTTCGGGATACGTGACATGTTGTGTTATTAGATTGTAGTTCTCGCAAAACACATCGATCGAAACAAGAATTCACATAATCAATAAGTTCCATTGACCATTTTTAATTCTCACAGCACAAATAAAAACAAGAATTCACTTAATCAATTGTCAAAAATGACAAAGCTGCTCACCTAATGAATAGACTAAATTGACCGTCTAACAAGAATTCACTTAATCGGTGATCTAGATTCACAGTCTAGCAACACAAACATATGTGTTGTTGATGAAGCATGTACGCATGACAATTATTCTATTTTATTTTTGTTAAATATGCATCTACAATATATGGAAGAAAATAATTAAAAGATAATTAGGATTTACCTAGGCTATCACCAACTGCAAAGGTCTTGCCACTAGTCCAAGTGCTATAATCAACACCACTAGTCCAGCCAGAGGAGTCTCCAACAGTGTAGACAGTGGCTAAGCAGCTTGGCATCATGACCATGGAAAGTACAAGGAACATGCCCACAATTGCAGCCCCTGTGCCTGCCATTTTGATGAGCTAGCAACTATGAGAGATAGAGAGAGAGAAGAAGAAGCCTTTTGTGATAATAAAACTATAAAGTTGGAATTGCCTTATATAATGGCATGAAGGGGTTGGAGTAAGTAGAGTTTGGTCCACTTAATTCCATTGAAATGCAAAACTTCTGTCAAGGAACTCATTGCATGAGGATGACTTCGGTTAGACTTCATACCTAATATGCTTCTGATAATGTGACCTTTTTTCTTTTTTCCTTATTTTTGAATTCTTAATCTCTCCTAATAAATCAAGCTTCAAAAGTAAGAAATATGATAAACAAGGCTATCATGTAGGTAGTTATGATAGTGTTCTATCTTTTTTCAAACCATTGTTTAAGCACAAAGTGGACCAAATTAAAGGCATGATCAAAAGGGTTGGCTTGTGAATTAAGAAAGAAGCAAATTATACTTATAAGAGATTTTGTTTCCTCATAATCTGAGCACTATCTTTGGTTGGTTGCTGTTACATTTTGTTGTTGAGGTTAGAAAATTAGACTTCAGATTGATGCCAAAGGGGAATCCAATGACCATCATAATTAGACACCAAATGTAAACATGAAAATCTAACCCATCTTTGAATCTTTTGTTTTTCCCTTTTCAATCTTCAAGTAGAGGCCCTGTATTCATGTAGAGAGAGGATGCAATTACAATGCCACAAGCCAAAGTTAAATTGTGAAATTTTGGAGAAGTTTGAAAATTTCATCAAAAGTTTCAACAAAGAAAACATTAAAGACATTTTTTTGAGTTCAATTTCATGCGCTCTCCCTTATTTCATTCTTCTCATCTCATGATATATTTTTTTCTCTCAAAGTGAAAACTACAAATAAAAATGTTACCAAATGAAATTACAACTGTGCGGGGTTATGAAAGCTTTTTTCAGGCAATTATTGGTTGAGTGGTGACATGAAGCGTAATACGACCTTATAAGTGAAAAACGAAGTGACCATTAATTTTTACCAATGCAAATTTACTTCAACGACATTTGGCCTTTATTTTGTTAGAGAAGGTTTCGAAATAATATTTGATGAACGAAAACTTGTTGAGTGGTTCGATTGATGATAAAAAAAGAGAATTTTTGATTCACAGAAGTGAACATTGATTTCATTTTAAAAGGAAAAAGAAGTTGTACATACATGCCACGTTTTAGTTATCATTAAAAGACGTAGACCTTACTAATGTTCTTTACTTATGTTTGGTCTTTTTAATTCTTCTAGAACTAAGCAAGTACAAATAAATTCTCGAGTGAGAATGAGACCCCTGGATAGTTAAAGTGGGTGTGGAGATGGGAAGTCACATTCTATGAGCAAAACGGGTCACCTAACAACTGAGTAGAAGTCGTCATACGCATGAGTTTTTCTGTTTCTTCATGACTCATGACCCAACTGAACCCTGTGGGACCGTCTCACCACATCCCATACTTTTACAGAGGCATGGCTTCGCAGTCTATCACTTTTTGGATGCGGGTTTTGAATTGATGACTTTCGGTTTGGTAAGGGTTGTTGGGGTCCTTTGGGTTCCAACAACTGCCCTTGACAGGCACACAACTTTGATCTGGCAAGTTCCATTCCTCACTGGATAAGGTTAGCAAGTTCAAGAGGATCTAATCAAAGGCCTGCCATGTTTTAGTAGTTTGGATTAAAATGGACTATTTCATTTAAATTATGTAAGTTTTTGTATGCTGTTTGGTGAATTTATAAATGCCAAAACTAAATTCATCAAATTGAATAATAATTCAATATATTCTATTCAATAATTCAATATATTCTGTCTTACAAGTCTCATTTAGAGAGTTAAAACTTATAAAGACAGGTTTGGACTCAATCTCAATCCCGTTCAAGTCGAGCCACAAAATGAAATCTAAAACTCTAAAATCCATATCAATTCCACACAGATCCGTAAACTCTTAAATCTTAGACTCGAAGAAAGAGTGAGTCATCTGATTTTCTTTGTTACAAACGTTCCAACTACAAACTTCAGAAAATTGTCTTAAGTGCAATGGCATCATTCATGGATAGCTAATTCTGAGGTAAAATCTCAACGTCAATAGCACTCAGCCCTTCATTTGGTTTTTAACTTTTTCATATTTACCAGAAGGCCCATTGTATAGCTCACACTGTAATAATGCCTGCAAAAATTACAAAATTCCTTTTATAGGCAAGAGGGATTTTTTTTTTTTTTTGGGTGTTCATTCGCCTGAGTTTTTGAATACGGATAATCTACTGCCTAAAAGCAATATGAAATAAACTCTGATGCCATTTTCTTTTCTAACCAAGACTACATAAGAAATATGATCCCAAAAAGGAAAAAAGGTAGCACTTAACCTAAAGTTTTAAACCTTTCGGTGACAAGAAACAAACGATAATTACAACAAAATCATTAAGATTAACTCTTACCTCAAGTTGCACTGGCATTAAAGATGAGATGACAAGGAATAAAACTAAGGTCTAAACTGTCTAATATAACTTCCACGCATGAAAAATTCATCGATCCGTATTCCATTCCTGATTTTTTTTTTTTTTTGGTTGTGATTTTAATTTTCCATTTGCATGCAAGCACCTTCATATTGTATCATAGTCAGGACACTGAAATAAATTTGTAATACATTTAGCTCAATTTATCCAAACTTGTAGCCTACGTACATAACCAGCCTCTAGAACCCCAGCAACCTTGTACAAGTACGAAAGTCATGGAATGCCCCTAAATATTAGCCCCTCAAAAGGAGGTGAGAATCTCACCAAGTATGCATGGAAAGGAAAGTCGAAGTGAGCATACACAAATGTTCCTGCAAATGAGAGGGAGGTAGAGAGAGAATATTTAAACACTAGATGGTATCTCAAACAACAGATATCTGTTTAACAAAAATGAATGTTACAGCTAACAAGTGCTAGCATATATCATGACTGATCCTAATTATTGCAAGTTAACCGCCAGAGAATTCGACCCCACTCTCCAGGTAAATCTATGAAGTTCACAAAATCGTTCTTCACCCTTGTTTTCGTAAGTTTGTCTACCACTATCTAGCAAGCAAATTCTTTTAGAAGATCAAGGAAATCCTATTTCTTAACTTCACTTTTCCTGAATCGCTAACCAGAGGTCCAGAACATGTCACAGCTCTCCTGTTGGTGTGGTTAACAGTTTGGAAATCCAAAGCAGAGAGATATTCTGATGTAATAAGCTTTAAGATGCACAGAGTAGCATAAGGGCAAGATGAGGTTAGCTAATATATGGCTTGGACCAGTGCAGCACTGAAGTAAACCAGTCAAGAGGTCCACAGAACCCTATGAAAACGTGAGAAATGCCCAAGAAAATAAAGTAATGGCATTGATAAAGGCTAAATGCGACGACCTCCATTCAACTTTGGGTCATTTACAAGTATGCCATTTTACTTTCAATCTATGCAATTAAACTTTGTGGATGAAAACATTTGTTTGTTAGAGCTATCAATTTACAGTGCATATGTAATTTGTGGTAGTTTAAAGTATGCAGCAGTTACTGCAGAAATTGGGAAACATATTACAATGCATATTCTTGTGAACCAACTAATGCTCCAGATCACCCAAAGACCCAATTGTCCGACTAACAAAATGTTTATTAAAAAGTTACAAAATTAAAATTAAAACAGACATACCACATAAATAGCTATATTAGTTTCAAACATGAACATGATTTTAAGAGAGGACATACCTAGACAAACATGATGTGAAGAAAAAACAGAAATTTCACTGTGCCCCACATTCACTTTGTATCATTGACATCTGTGTTCACTTGCTCGACAGTAGAATTCAATTCAGTAGATTCATCACCCAACTGTGAACTCTCTTCTTTTGGTACTTTAACAAATTGTTTACCACGTGCCACACGAATTCGTCTTCCCATAAGCAACTGCAGGACAAAAAAATTTCTAAGGGAAATCTTCATTTCAAAATAGCCTACTGTAAATCTGTATGGAACGCAGTTGAGAAAATTACCTTCCCGTGGAAAGCAGAAAGGGCTGCCTCAGCCTCTTTCTTGGATTTGAAGCCCACAAATCCATATCCTGCGGACCTTCTCGGATTACCTTGGAATACAACTTCCGCGGTAACAACACTACAATCCTCTGAATTAAAAAGCTCCTTGAGATCTTTAGACCTTGCTTCGTATGGCAAATTTTCCACATACAAATTGAAAGTTACTGGCTTGGGTTGCGAAGAAGGAGGGGGAATCTTCGTCTTTTTCGGCTTGGCATAAGCCATCTTTATAATACGACCCTCCATTTCCTATGAAGCATTCCAAATATGAGGAGATCCTTTACAATACAATATGGAAAGGAAGCAACACACGTAATCATATATTTTCTTGCTCAAATTATAGTGGAAAAAATATATGTTTTCTTTATCTAGCACATTTCCAAAATTGAAAAAGCCAACATATTAACTTTTGTTTTACGTTGGTTCTTGAACTTCAAAACTAGACACTTAACCCCTTAAACTATGATTGGTCCTTATTGTAACTTCTGTAATTTTGATTTTTTTTAACAGTAGTGAAGAGAGTACTCACTCAGTAGCATAATGGTCAAGGGCATTTTATGGTCATCTTGTTCTCTAAGATTCAGCCAACAGTGGCAGCACTACCACCACTGTCTTCTTTCCTCTCCCTTTCCCTAAACCTCTTCTCACCTGCACCACTGCTATCACTCCATTCAAACGCATACCTCTTTTCATCTCCCTAAAACCTCATACAATTCTCTCCCCTTCCATTTCTTTGCTCCTCTCTTTCTTTCTCCTCTTTTGACAATGTTCCACTCTTCATCACTCTCCTCCTAGCACTAAAGGCTCTTTACAAAAAGAAGAACAAACCCAATGGGTACCTATTTTTTATAAGGATGCAATTGACAACCAACAAGCTTCTCAGTATTTATTCATTACATTCTTTTATAAAGATTCTGGTTGTTAAGTCCATATCCATTTCTGGTTTTTACCACTCGGCAATATGTATGTCTTTTGTGGTGATTACTCATAACAAACACAAATTTTACATGAATTTTCCCCAACCAAATATAAATTTTCTTCCACTTCCAATTCCAAGCCCAAACAGTTGCTAGTGGCCCCCAATAAGTTCATATTGTCATTTGACAAGGAACCTTCAGAGCCTCCTGAACAACTACAAAATTAAAATTTGCACGGTAGAAGTACAGTATACCATAGTTCCAGCTCAACCCCTTGTTCCATCAAGGCCTCCACAACTCCAACCCTTATGCTAGAGTAGCTCTGCTTGTCGAACAAAATTTAAGGTATGTCCAACAAAAGTATGAAGATCACAAACCAATGGCAGAGGTGGAAGACGGCAAATAAGAAAGTGAGTGAATGAGAGACTATGGTGCTAAAGCATGCTGCCATGAGAAAGAATGATGGCACATAGATGTTTTGGCATGATGATGATAATGGAGTTAAATGGGTGTTTCCAAATGCACTAGAAGCCTCTAAGGCATTGCCATTTATGTTCTCTCGGTGACTGATTGAATGACTTTTATCCTTTACCAAGGGAGATATGAAACAATAGATCACAATCTCAAGGAATAGGATAACAATTATGCCCTTAAATAAGTAGTCACGTTCTACTCCCATAAGATGATAGTTTAAAGTCATGCACTTGAAAGTTAAAGACTAACTGTGGGACACAGGTTATAGTCCACAGGATACTAGTGAGCTTCTCCAATAAATTCAGCTCCAAAGCTCATACACACGGGAAGTGCAACAAACATACACAAAACAAAGAACAAAAATGTTCTCTTTATAGTTTTAGAAAGCAATAAACTTTCAACACCAGCAAAGCAACACAAAACAGCCATGTAGATAAGTAGAATACTAGGTCTCACTTCAGAAGTAGTGCTTAATTTACTCAGGTCTTATATAGTGATAAATTTATAAAATTCACAAATTTGAACTGCTTTACCAATTAGTAGTCTTTCTCATGGACGAAAACGAGCATAAAACTCAACTTACAACAATACAAACATTCACAGAAGATAACAGAACCCAATATACTCACAGAAGATTCGAGATTGTTGAGAGCCGCAAGAGCCTCCTCCGGTGAACCCATTGTTACAAATGCCAAACCCCTGTTTCTGGTCTTGTTATACATGGCAAGCTTATCCACCACAGCAAAGAACAAACAAAAATAATTAAAACCCATCAAATAAAATCACAAATTATTAATACCGAATAACAAACAGAGGCTTCAGAGTAAAGACAATGGAAAATGAAAACCTCAACGTCAACGACGGTGCCGTACTTCTCGAACAGAGTACGAATGTCTTCTGGGGTACAAGTCCAAGGCACATTTTGGGCAAGCAATCTTGTATCAGAGAACTCTTCGGGCTCTGACTCCAGCACTGGGCTTTCATCAAGAGCTTGTTCTTGAGCAGTAGAGGAGAATTGGAAAACGAAGTTGCTCAGCCTTTTGGTCCGAGTTATGGAAGATGAGCGAGTGTGGGTGTGTGGGAGAGAAAGAGAGAGTGAGGAAAGAGACCCAGAAAGAGAGAGAGTGGTTGGTGTATGCTTGGAGAGGTGTTGTGGGTTTTGCAGAGACAGTAGAGGCGTTAGATGGACGACTTGTTCTGTGAGGAAACAAGGATAACGAAGCAAAGCCATTGCTGTTGAGCCTTGTGACTGTTAAGCCCGAACTTCGAAGTAAGGGGGAGTGTGTGCGTGTGTGCGGTTTTGGATAAGCGCAGTCTTTGGATTGTCAAGTGAGGAAAAAATCTGGCAGGGTGGGTGAGAACGGTGTCGTTTTAGTATCATATGATATGATGTGTTATTTCTTTTTATTTTTTTAGGTTAAACTGTAGCAATCATCTCCCAAGTATTACCCTATTGACATTTTTCAAATTGAATTTCAATATTATGTGGTCCTTAGATTAGGATCCCCCTTCGCATTATTGATCATTTCCTTCACGTCAGCTAATTTTTCTGTTAATGGGTTCTTAGTTCAGTGCTAGAGATGTTTAGGTCCAGTTATGTCGTACTAATAGTATATTGAGATCGAAATCCTAATCGAGTCATAAGTGCCCCATAGTTGGTTTATGTTTAAGATCCGAGGTTTGAGAAAGGTTTTGAAACAAGTTCGGAAACTCGGATTTTTGGTTCGAGACTTGGATTTACCCAAACTAATTTTATATAAAATAAAATAAAAAACAAAGTCCACAAAATCATTTAAAATGATTAATTACTATTTATTAAGTAATTTATGAAATCAGTAAAATATTTAAATACTAACTATTCACTAAAGAAATAATAATTACTAATTATACTAATTCAAAAAGGTTAAGATATTACTTAATTACATATATTAAATTGAAGAAGTTGGCCAGAAAAAAAACATGGTAGAGGGTCTTTCCTATCCTTATTAAGTGTACCCTTTTTAAGAATTACAGAAAATTACCATGTTGTCATACATGTAGCTTAAGCATTGTCTTTTTCAAAAAGAAAGCTAAGAGCACAAAAGGTCATAACAAATATCAATCAAACCACAACAACATACATTCAAAGAGTATACTTACTACATTGTACTCTTTCATAAGAAAACCACGTTAAGGCAAGGCAAAGTCACCCCTACTTTTAGCTTTAGGTCAGCAAGCAAGCCAGTCTTCCTTCCAACTAACTTAGACCAACATAACCACACAACAAACTAGACCAAACTTGGGTACTAGAGTAAGATGCAGACAAAACAGATTGTGTTCAGATTTCTCCAACTTGACTGTATATACAAAGGATAGAGCTTGGTGTTCAGATTTCTCCAACTTGACTGTGTATACAAAGGATAGAGCTTGGTGTTCAGATTTATCCAACTTGACTGTATATACAAAGGATAGAGCTTGGTGTTCAGATTTCCCTATTGAGGAATCAACATGCATGACTAAAATCAAGCAATTGGAAACGAAGACATCAAAACAGAAAAAGGAGAAATGAGTATGCTCTGATTGTATCAAGTTTTGTGGAGCTAAGATTTCCCTATTGAGCTCAAATTTGGGTACAATACACAAAACTAATAGAGGAAAAACTTCCATGAACAATGGTGTTTGATTAGAGGACCAGAAATTAAGCCATGAAGTGTGTATAGTACCCAAAATAAAGTACACCGAGAACTATATGGAAAGAAGATGACTAGGGTTTAGGGAATGCAATAGATTTTGGATTGGAATTTAGAGATGCCCCTTTTGATGTAGATATTCGCAGCAATGGTCCCTCAATTATACCCGTAGTTACATTTGGTCACTGAACTCAATTATTAGTTGCAGAGATCACTCAAGTATGTGTTTTGTTGCACCAGTAGTCTTTCCGTCAAGTCTGTGAGTTTTTTCCGTTTAAAATGATGACGTGGCAAGCATATCACAGATTCTTGATGGGCAAATCTGACTTTTCACTTAATTAAAATGAATTTCAACAAACAAAAAACAGGTTAATTAAAAAGAATTTTTTGCTTTTAAAGAGCGACAATTACACATAAATGGCAGTCTGAGCAAAAGGAAAAAATCGCGAAGGTCTAGGGTTATCAAATCGCGGATTATTTGATTTCGATTTGGGGGATTTTGGAACATTATCTTGCATTATGCTTGAGTGGACTAAGTAGCAAAGGATTTTGAGTTAAAAAGGCATAAAGTACAGATCTAGGATTTTAGTTTCGTAGAAATCACAGAGAAAAAGGGTCGAGTCTACTGTGTATTGAGGCTTCTTCAAATGGAGATAATTTTTCGGTGGTCTGGAGAACCCCCCAAGTATGGTAAGTTACTATAACCTAAATATTCCTTCTGCATTTTATATTGCAATATATTATGTTTGCAAATGTGTGGTCTTCTTGTTGACAATGAAGTTTTGGCTTTAAGGTTGAAAAAAATGAAGCTGGAGTCTTTATTATTATCTGTGGTCCCATTTTTTTTTGTTTGTCATGGAAGTGATTTCACACTTGCACATGCCTGCACTTACTTTATCTTCATTGTTTACTTTGTCTTCATTGTGATGGAAATTGTTTGTAAGCATACCTTTGTGTAATGTGGTAGATAAAGCAGAGTTATGTACTCTTGAACTTCACCACTTTGGTATGTTGGAAGATGGCGTGTATAAGGGAGGCAAAGTATGCTATGTTGGCAACTGTATTCATGACTATCTGTCATTATTCGATTTCAAGAAAATTGGGATAGATCTTGGATACAAAGTTGATATAACACAAATGGTTACAAACTTAAAAGTTTACTATAAGGGGCCTGCAAAAGTGGTCAACATGTTGTGAATGAGGTTGTAAATGATAGTTGTATTCCATGGTTGGTTGGAAGCATTTCATCAGATCAGGTATTGGTGTTGTATTACCATGATCCTACTCACAACAACGAGCTAGAGAGTGAAGATAAAGAGCAACAACAACATAGTGAAAATGTTGGCAATGAAGAGGAAGAGGAAGATGAGGAAAAAGAGGATGTTATTGTTGACAGTGATTATGAATTAAGTGAAGAAGAAAATGGTAATGAAGAGGCTGCATCAAGAGAACAACCAAGGAACGGTGCACCAAATGTTAAATATGCACAATGTTTTGAATAGATGAATGAAATGCCTCTTAATGAAGCTACATGGGAGATATCAGATGATGATGAAGATAGTGATCAACTTCTTTCTGATGGTGATAGCTCTGGTGGTGAGGAAGATGGTCAAAAAAGAGGAAATTGAAGAAGCCAAATTTTAAACAATTTAGGAAAGAAACTGATTTGAGAAATCTAGAGTTTAGAATTGGAATGCAATTTGCCAACAAGAATGAACTCAAGGAAGCTATTAGGGAGTATGCAATTGTGCAAGGGAGGAATGTTAAATTGGTGAAGAATGATAATAAAAGAATTCAAGCAAAGTGTGTTGGTCACACAAAATGCCATTTTATTCTGTTTGCTTCCAAGATATACATAGATGAGCAGACATTTGCCATAAAGACTCTCTCCTTAGTGCATGAGTGTACTAGAGTAGACAAACTTAAATATACTAATTCAAGGTGGTTGTCAAAAAAGTTTGCTGACAAGATTAGGAAAAATCCTAAGTGGGATGTGGGGGCATTCCAGTCTGAGGTATTGGAAAAGTAACATATGAATGTTTCAAGGCATCAGATTTATATAGCAAAAAGCTTGTCCAAGGTGATCATTGAAGGAAGTTATATGGAGCAATATGCGAGGCTATGAGACTATGAAGAAGAATTGAAGAATGCTAACAAGGGCATCACTGTGATTATAAAGAATAAGATGAAGGGTAATGTACCTGTGTTTAAAAGAATTTATGCATGTTTGGAAGTTTGTAAGAAGGAATTTTTTGGCAGGGTGTAGACCTATCATTGGTATAGATGGATGCCACTTAAAGGGACCTTACATATGGAAAGTTTTAACAGCTATTGGTGTTAATGGGAATAATGGAATGTACCCAGTTGCTTATGCTGTTGTAGAGGTGGAATAAAAAAGTAGTTGGATTTGGTTCCTTGAACTTTTGATTGAAGACTTAAAAATTGAGAATGGGAAAGCTTGGGTGTTTATGAGTGACAAGCAAAATAGGAAAGCTTGAAAAAAAGAAATATAAACTTAGGATGTATATGTTAATTAATTTTTAAAATTTTTATTGTTAGTAATGAAATAACATATTTACCTTATTTAATTAGTGAAATTAGTAATTATATTTTATTAATTATTTATTTAGTGAATAATTAGTATTAGATTTATTAATTAACTTCATGAATTATATTACTTAATAAATAGCAATTCAATTTTTCCTTTAATATTCACTAAGTAAAACATAACTACTAATCAAAGTAATTAAAAAGAGAGCTACTTAAAGGGTATAGCCGCGCGGCGGGACTTGTAAAATATTCTATTATTCGGAGTACAACCGCGCAACTATATTTTGAAGATATTCTTTTGAGGTGCCTTTTAGGAACACACAACATCGAAAATCCATAATCCTATATGCTCTTTACAAAAAAAAAAAAAAAAAAACACTACGATGGTTTGGTAAGTGTGGTTAACATTGAAGAGTTGGGGTAATGGGCTTGGCTATAGGCTTGGCTTTGAATTTGGTGTTGATTAATAAAAAATATATTAATCAAAAACTTGGGTCTTGGGGCTCTTGGACTTTGGAGAAATTTAATTAAGACACCCAAACGAGAATAAGCAATTAATTTTTTTTTGTTTTTGACATATCCTTTCAATTTATATTTGAATGAAATTAGGTTTGAAAATTGCACAAAATAATTCAAAATAATTAATTACTATTTATTGAGCAATTTAGGAAATAGGTAACATATTTAAATATTCAATAAAGAAATAATAATTAAAACATAATTACTAATTAAAGTAATTCAAAAAGGATAAGATATTTAAGGAAGTTGGGTAAAAGAAAAAGTAAAGAAACTAATTAAATTTTTTTAAAAATAATAAAAGAACACTTATCCCGATGAAATTTCGTTGGCACAGGTCTATGCCGGCAAAATTTGCCGGATTAGGTTTCCCCGACGAAAATACATTTGCCGACGAAATTTCGTCAGAAGAGGTCTTTTTGAAAGAAAATAAATATAAACTTAGGATGTTTAGGTTAATTAAGTTTTAAAAAATTTATTGTTAGTAATTAAATAACATATTTGCCTTATTTAATTAGTGAAATTAGTAATTATATTTTAATTATTATTTATTTAGTGAATAATTAGTATTAGATTTATTAATTAATTTCATAAATTATATTACTTAATAAATAGTAATTCAAATTTTTCCTTTAGTATTCACTAAGTAAAACATAACTACTAATCAAAGTAATTAAAAAGAGAGCTACTTAAAAGGTATAGCTGCGTGGAGGGATTTTTAAAATATTCTATTATTCGGAGTATAGCCCTTCATACACGTAAAAAAAGGGACCACTTTTGATTTGGTGCCCACGTATCAAAATAAGTACAGCTGCGAGTATGGCTGCCCGACTATACTATTTATACACGTAAAAAAGAGGTCCCCCTTGCGATTATGTGCCCATGTGTCAAAATAAGTATCGCCGCCCGACTATATTAATTTTTTTTTAAATTATGAGCACAGCCGCCCAACTATACAATTTTTTTTAAATGTTGTTTTTTTAAAGAGGACCTTTCTACAACTTAAAAGTTAGGCGACTATATAATATTTTTTATTCAGTAATATGTGAGAATTATTTGTATAATACGTTAATTTTGTGTGTCTTATTGAAACTTTTGTTAAAAATACATGTATTAAACCTGAAAGTGCTAAATTCTTTGTATGGGTGATTACTCTGGGTGTCTTAATTAAATTTCCCTAGATCCCAATAGCCCCAAGGCTCAAGGCCCTGGTCTTTAATTAATATAATTATTATTAATCAAAGCCGAGCCTATAGCCAAGCCCATTAGCCCAACTCTCCAACGTTAACCACACTTACCAAACTGTTATAGTGCTTTGTTTATAAACACCTTTATAGTAACGTGGATTTTCACCCATCAAAAGATAAGCCTACAGAAAAAACCATATTTTTATTGTTGGTGCAATGTGGAAATATATTTAAAGAGTCAGTCGATGCTTCCATCCAGTATATGCTCTGTCAGTGCTTGTAACTGTAATTCTTTGGAAACATCTGATCTAGGCATGATTAAACTTCTTGCCAAAAGTTTCAAACATGTGGAGAAGCAACGAAGCTATACGAGTCCGGAATTTACTGGTCCAGGATGTGACGTTGGTTAGGTCCGCCACAAGAACAGCCAAATAAGATGTGAATTTGCATTTCCTGGAAATGAAATTCCAGAGTGGTGGCTGTCCGATGATGAAAGCAGAGTGGGAATTTCGTCAACAAGTGTAAAGCTGCATCCAGGTTGGTTTACGGATCCTAAGTGGCTGGGATTTGCACTCTCTGTTGTCGTTGCAAGCTCGGATCACGATATTTTCCGTGGCTTTCTGAGATTAAATGGAAGATCTGAAAGAGGCTACTTTTTTAGCAATGTTAAAGTTGAGTCAGGCCACGTTTGTTTATGCTATCTCCCACGTCAGGAATTCTTAAACGATGAGTGGCTGAATATGTGCACCGAGCTTGAATTTTCATTTTACGTCATATACGCAGAGATGAACATGTTTGGGGTCCGTGTCGTATACAAGGAAGATATGGAAGCGCTTATTATGTAAACTTCTATATTTGGGGCGGCGCAGCACCTGCATCAACGTTGGCATCTGTTAATAGCTTGTGAAAGAGAGAGTTCATACGTTGTTTACATTGATCTTGTTAGAGTTCAGCTACGTGTAAAATTAAAAAGTTATAAACAAAAATTTTAAGTCAACTAAATCATGTTGGTACGCAGATTTTTCAGATGAGATGCCCACCCGTAGAGATGGCACGGGGCAGACTGCGACCAAATATTTCATTCCTACCGGCAGATCAACAAGGACCCCTATTGGGTAAATGGTGCTCCAATAACTAGTTTCTTCATCTTAATAAAATAAATGAACGAAAATTATAACTTCGTACATGTAATGTAAGCTGCGAGAACACAAAAAGTTCAACAGGATAATGCATATGGCGGACCTAAGAATTTTTTAGCAGAAGTGCAATTTTGAAAGGCTAAAAACTCTTTGTGGATTGAACATCGAAGGCTTTTTACCTAGATTGACCTTAGATCCCTTCATGCATTCATATCATAATTGTTTTATGTAAAAATATTGACTAAGTATGAAAATTGGTTTTTCGGAATAATCATTTTCTCAAAATAATTTTTGGCGGGTTTTATTCCTTACACATCAAATAAGAAAACTTGATTTTATGGGATTTTAGTATAAAGTATATATTGACTTAATGAGCCATCATTTTTAGCCTAAATCATATTTTGCACTAAAACCGATTTTTCATATTTTGATTTAGTGGGAATTTGATTTTCTATTATTTTTATTTGAATCCAAATAGGGGGTACTTCCTTATTTACATTGTAAACTTAAGTAAATGAAGTAATATAAAAATAAATGAAAGTAAAAGAACAATTAAATGTTAAAAATAGAAATAAGGTAATCTGTACACCAATTGAGCAAAGAGGCAATTTGACGCATCTATAATGATTTTTCCGGTGAGGGGAGGTGCAGCTACACCTCTTTGTGCCTTAATAGGTCCGCCAAAGGGAGCACACCAAAGGTTTGGGTCAATCCAACTAACACCGCATTGGCATGTGGAGCCGAACATTTAAGAGTTCTATTTATGGAGACGTTAAGATTACTTACACACACGTACTTGTTTATGAAAATTAAACAATTTGCCAAAATGTAGCAATGGTCTCTAAACTAAGACCCGATTTTACTTTTCATCCCTCAACTCCAAAAATTGTTATGGTCGTCATTCAATTAGATATCCAGTTGCATTATTAGTCTTTCTGTCAATGCTATTAAATTTTCTGTCAAAATTAAGGGCAAACTCACAATACAATTACCAACACGAAATCTGCTAGGGTTTTCTTAGGATCAGCTACAAGAACAACAGGGCATGACATGACAAGCTTTGAGATCTGGGGTTTCAGAGAGTCCATGGATGCTCAAAAGGGCCAAAACAGAGTCTGCTCCTTATGAGGATTGCAACTCTACCCCTTCAGATGATGAAATTGCGTCTTCTGGGTACAACCACTAGAGTTTATGAGGTAAAAGTTAACAATACATTTTCTATCATAAATTAACAATGCATTTTTATCCACGGCTGTTCTCAGCAACCCATTCTCACTTCCCCTGCCTTTGTTGGTGGTCGCAGTAGTGGTTTGGGTGGCATGCGCATGTGTCATGGTTTGGGAGACTGGGTTGGTGAGGTAATGGAAGGGGCAATTATTGGGGAGAGGTTTGTCCTTTAAAAAAGAAATATAACGTGCATCACATGTAATCAATTTTGATAGAAAAACAAATACAATTGACGGAAAGAACGAGTTGTGCAACGCAATATCTAATTGAATAACAATCATAATAATTTTTTGAGTTGAGGGACGAAAAGTAAAATAGGGTCTTAGTTCGGAGACCATTGCTACATTTTAATCTAAATAATTTTGTGAAGTATTGGATTGGCCAGTATAGTGCCGCCCACATATATTTTCTCTTATAACAAATAATTTTTTTTATTATGTGTTATGGTATGTTTACTTATTAGGATTGGAGAAATTCATGAATCAAAAGAATTAAAATTGGATTAACTACTCCTCTAAAATGTACACTCAACTGAACCCCAAAAACGACGCTTTTGAATTTTCTACTAATTGTAAGTTTTCTACTAATCTATATATATAAAGCAAAAGGCAAAGAATAGTAAAACATTCAAAATACCAGAAAATGTCATTGGTTAATGCAAACATTAAGAATTGAAATTATTAAGTAAATGAAGATAACATGGTAAATTCACACTTTTTTCATATTAAAAAAATTAAAATTAAAAGAAAAATAAGATAATGGATCATATTTTTATAGAACACAACTACATATTATTATTTTTAATTCTAAAATAAATTATTATTATTATTTTTTTTAAAAAGCCTCTCGCAAGCGCAGAAGGGCGTGCGGAGAAACTAGTATTAATAAAATGAAACAAAGAATTGGGCGTCCCCTCCGTTTATTGGGCCATAGTATGTTGCTCAGCATGCCCTGGCCCAGATGCGGCGGGCCTTTATCAGAATGAGGTGGCATTGCCGACAAGCAAGCCTTGATGTGGGGTAGGACCTGCTTAACCCATACTCAATGTCTTGGGTTTTATTTTATTTTATCAGTCAAGTTTCAACTACAGCATCCTAAATGAGTTATAGTGAATTTGTTGGTCTATTTAATTGAACTAAAAAAATAGAGTTCATAAGCTTATTATATAAAGTTACATTAATTTTCAAAGCCAACCAGTCTAGCTCAGTAAAAAAAGACCTCAATTTACAGATGAGTGTTCTCAAGTTTGAATTCTCATAACACTTTTGGAAGTGTATGTTTGATAAATCCCCTCCCCTTATTATTATTATTATTATTATACAAGCTATATTATACTTTTGTCTAATCTAAATTACAATACATGAAGGGGGATTCGAACTCGAATGCAGAGTGGAAATTACATCCGCTTTAACCAACTTGACTAAGCTCATATATGCATTACACCCATCTCCTTATAATTTAGTCAATCACTTCTATTTTTTTTTAAAAAGAAAAAAGGTATTCTTAGAAAATTGAACACTTACAAGTAAATTTTGAGAAGAAAAAAAAGGGTATACCAACCGGTAGCTAGTAAAAAATGAAATTCATTGATAACTCATATTAGGGCTGGGCATTCAAACCGCCCAAACCAAACCGATGGTTTGGGTTGGTTTGGTTTTTTTTCAATCCTTTTTTGGTTATCGGTTTGAACCCAAACCAAATCGAAATATATGGTTCGGTATATGGTTTGCAATATTTAAAACTACAGTTTAACCAAACCAAACCGAAGATATTAAAAAATATATTATATATAATATTATTATAAGAAATATATATATATATATAATACATAGTTTCAATCTTTTCTTTTTCTTCTCTCTCAATCTCTCTGTTTGTCTTGTCTTCAACAGTCCCTTTCTCTCTATTTTTTTTTCTCTTTCTTCTTATGTTTGTCTTCACTCTCTCTTCTTCTTCTTCTCTCTCTTTTCTTTTTCTCTTCTTCTTCTTCTTCTCTCTCTTTCTCTCTCCCTTTCTCAGAAAGCCAAAAAACCGAACCAAACCAAACCACCAAGTCCGGTTAACCAAAGTGGTCGGTTTTCATTAATTATGATTTGATTTTGGTTTTTAAAATAGCCCAACCGAGGCCTACGATTCGATATTCGAGTTGAGCCCAAAACCGAACCAACCCAAACCGAGCCCACCCCTAACTCAGATAGTTGTATTCTATTTTGTGAATTTCATTTTTTTATGACTGGCCTCCCTTCCTTCCTCGCACTAGCATGCGGGTTGAGTTAATGACCAAGAGGATGCCTGGAACTTCGCTTCTTCTTCTACCTTTGACCAAAAACAAAAATGCTTTGCCTTTCGGCCTCTCTTATTTGTCTCCCATCCAATCCAAGTCCCATAGAATCCTACTATTTTATACACCCATTTCTTTTAAGCAGTCACACAAAATTAGAGTTCAGGCATGTAATTAGCTTAAGCTCCTCATCAGTCACTACAATTAAATCCCAAAATCTTATTCACACACATTTCCTCATACCCTCAATTGTTTTTGTTATTTCTCTTGTGTTAAAGCTCTCTTCTTGGATTGAAACTTACCTCAAGACCGAAGGCTGCCAATTGAAACTTGCCCCACTTCAAATTGCCAAGAACCCAGGTTAAGCTCCAAAGCCTAGCTCTTTTATTCATTTATTTATTTGTCTGGGTTTTGTTTTTGTTCTTAAATTTTTCCATACATGTTTTGCTATATATTTATTTTTTGTTACCAAAAAGGCCTTTGTAATTTTTTTCTTCTTTTCCTCATTAATGTTATTGTTGATGATGTATTGTTAAAGAGGCACAAAAATATCACAAATCTGGGAATAATATTTGCAACTTTCAGCTACTACTAAGCGTTCATAAAGTATATATATTCTTTTCATGTTAGAAGGATGTCCGTCAGATGAAGTGATGTTTTTCACTTCAATGTACAATTAATAATACAACTCTATTTAGAAACAATACATGGAGTTGGTTCACTAGAAAATCATTCATCTTTCTGTTTTCTATGCAGTAGGAAAGCAAAACAAAAGAAATAGTGGTTTGCTTACCGTTCCAGTGCCGATACTCATATAACGCAGAGAGCTTTTGGGATTCTCTTATTGTCTTTCGTCTCGATCCCCACAAAATTGTCATAAACGAGCTACTAAGTAGGTTCCTGTGGCGATGATCATGGAAAGAACCTCTACATCTTTCTCTTCTTCAACTCCTCAATGGAAATATGACGTCTTTCTGAGTTTTAGAGGTGAAGACACTCGAAAGAGTTTTACAGACCACTTATACACTGCATTGGAACGTCACGGAGTACTAACTTTCAAGGATGACCCTGAACTTCAAAAAGGGAAAGCTATTTCTCCAGAACTTTTTACTGCAATTCAAGAATCGAGGTTTGCACTCATTGTGCTGTCAAAAAATTATGCATCATCAACTTGGTGTTTGGATGAACTTTTAAAGATTCTTGAATGCATGGAAGCAAGAGAAGCAGTGCTACCAATTTTTTATGATGTCGATCGCTCTGATGTACGAAAGCAAACAAGAAGTTTTGCAGAAGCCTTCAGTAAACATGAAAAAAAGCTGAGAGATGACACAGAGAAGGTGCAAATGTGGAGAGATGCTTTAAGGAAAGTGACAAATTTCTCTGGATGGGATTCAAAGGGCAGGTATGCATTGCTTATTTTCTTTCTGCTTTCAGTGGCCGTCTTCTTATATGATGATTTGTATGTACAATGAGTGAGACTTCAATGTTTTTAGGAAGGGAAATACATCCAATTATATTGCTATAGTTGTGTTATTCTTATTTTTTTATGGTATAAGTTACTATTTTCAAGGGACATAGGAAGTATGACTCATCTGCAGCTATAAATGTCATTAGAAGAATGGAAAGGAAAACACAGAGTACATGCATTGTTACATAATTCAGCTTTGGCTTAATTCAGGTCCCATGATAAAGACTAGTAATAAAAAAAGTCTAGATTTTGTTTCTTTGTCAATTATATGCATTTTGATTTAGGTCCCATGTGAAGAACGTAATTATATTATCTATTCTATGCCATAGGTCTGAATCAAAGCTCATCAAAGATATTGTTGAAGTGGTAGGGAAAAAACTGTGTCCTACATTGTTAAGTTATGTTGACGACTTAGTTGGAATTGATTCAAGATTGAAACCAATCACTTCGTTTTTAGATGCAAGGGTGGATGATGTTTACTTTATTGGGATATGGGGGATGGGGGGTATTGGTAAGACAACTATTGCCAGGGTTGTTTATGATAGAATCTCTCATGAATTTGAATACAAAATGTTTCTTGCCAATGTTAGAAATGTTTATGAGAAAAGTGGTGTACCTCACCTACAAAAGCAACTTCTTTCTATGGTTGGGATGAAAATGGATGACATATGGCATGCTCGTGAAGGAGCCACATTGATAAGGAGGTTTCTACGTCACAAAAAGGTTCTTCTAATTCTTGATGATGTGAACCATTTGGACCAGTTAGAATATTTGGCTGGAAAGCATGAGTGGTTTGGTTCTGGGAGTAGAGTTCTCATTACAACTAGAAATGAGCACTTGTTAATTGCACATGGTGTGGAGAGAAGATCTAAGGTGGAAGGATTAGGTAATGATGAAGCTCTTCAAATTTTTTGTAGGAAAGCCTTTAGAAAAGCTTACCCCGAAGAAAACCATCTTGTTTTGTCAAGTTGTGTTGTGAATTATGCCAAAGGAGTTCCATTAGCTCTTAAAGTCTTGGGCTCTTTTTTCTATGGAAAAGATACAAGTGCATGGAAGAGTGCGGTGGATAAACTAAGAGAAGTTTGCAATTCGGAAATTATGGAGACACTTAAACTAAGTTATGATGGTCTAGATGATGATGAGAAGAAAATTTTTCTAGACATTGCATGTTTCTTTAATGGGAAGGGCAAAGATCGAGTAAGAGAAACACTGGATGCTTGCGGTTTATGTTCAGATATTGCAATACGTGTCCTTGTTGAGAAATCCCTCTTAACTATTAATCCATCTGGCACTCTATTGATGCATGATTTGCTTCAAGACATGGGCCGGGAAATTGTCCGTCAAGAATCTCTTGATGAGCCAGGCAAGCGCAGTAGGTTGTGGCGTAGTGAAGATGTCAATCATGTATTGAGCAAAAATACAGTAAGGCATTTTACTAAAATAAGGAAGTTGATTGCTATTTGCTAATTTATCACATAATGTAGTGCTCACTAACACTTTGCTTATGATATGTGTTTCACTATTCTTTATTCATTCATATTTATTAGGGAACAGAAGCAATAGAAGGTATTGTTCTGCACCAAGTTGAGCCAAGGGTGGTGTGTGCAAATGCTAATTCCTTCTCAATGATGAAAAGACTAAGATTCCTTGTTATCAATAATGTGGACCTCTTAAACAAGCTTGAATATCTTCCCAATAGTTTACGGATTCTTGACTGGCTCCAATTTCCTCTAAAATCTTTGCCACCATCTTTCAATCCAAAGAATCTACATGAACTCAACATGCGTAATAGCTGCATTGAACATCTTTGGAAGGGAATGACGGTAAAATATCACTTATCTTTAGTACCCCTGGAAATCTTTAAATTATGGAAACTAATTTTGTTATGTTTTTACTTCATGGCAGCCTTCTTACTATTTGAAAATGATTGATCTCAGCCATTCTTTAAATCTGGTAAAGACCCCGGACTTTAGAGGTATTCCGTCTCTTGAGCGTCTGATTCTTCAAGGTTGTATACGATTGCATGAGGTTGACCCATCTGTTGTGGTGCTTGAAAGACTTACTTTGATGAACTTGAAAGATTGCAAAAACCTTGTGCTTCTTCCAAGCAGAGTATGTGGCCTAAAATCTCTCAGAGTTTTTAATGTTTTTGGTTGCTCAAAGCTTGAGAAATTGCCTGAAGACTTGGGCCATGTTGAGAGTTTGGAAGAGCTTGATGTGAGTGGAACTGCTATACGAGAACCACCTGCCTCAATTCGGCTTTTGAAAAACCTTAAAGTATTATCTCTCCGTGGATTTAAAGGACCATCATCAAATCCATGGAATGTTCTGCTTTTACCTTTCCGGTCGTTTCTGAGAATAAGTTCAAATCCTACAACTAGTTCGTGGTTGCCTTGTTTATCTGGTTTGCATTCTTTGACACAACTGAACCTAAGGGACTGCAATCTCTCGGAACGAGCACTTCCTAATGATCTTGGCTGCCTGTCCTCATTAACACATTTAGATGTAAGTAGAAATGCATTTGTTAGCCTCCCGAAGAGCATCTGTCAACTTTCTCGACTTGAATTTCTGGACGTGGGGCATTGCCAGAGACTTGAAACATTGCCAGAGCTTCAATCTAGTATATACTATCTTGAAGCTTATAATTGTAATTCATTAGTAGCATCTGGTCTGGACATCATTAGACTCTTTGCTAACTGTCTCAAACAGGCGAAGAAGCTATTCTGTATGGGTGCGGAACATATTGAATCTGAATGTAATTATCTTCATCCTGGAAATGAAATTCCAGAGTGGTACAATCTTAAAAGTGCACAACTTACTGGATGTAGTTGTGAATTCATTGTTCCTGGAAATGAAATTCCAGAGTGGTTCAATCATAAAAGTGTGGGGTCATCATCAGTAAGTGTAGAGCTGCATCCAGGTTGGTCTACTGATTATAAGTGGATGGGATTTGCATTGTGTGTTGTTTTTGCCATCCATGGAAACCGGAGTCTGTCTAGTCCTCGTTATCCTATTTATTGCCAACTGAGTGTAAACGGAGGACCATTTTGTTGGTGGCCAGTTGCTGGTTGCTCATTGGGATCCGATCAATCTGGGCCAGACCACCTTTGGTTATACCATGTTCCTTGTCAGTACTTCTTTTTCACTGAGTTGCACACTAGGCTTGAATTTTTATTTCTGGTCAACGAATCAATAGTGGAAGTGAAGAAGTCTGGGATCCGTATAGCATATGAGGAAGACGTGGAAGCTCTTATCAAGCAAACCTATTCCAGGCAGAGCAGGGTTAGTATTTGTAAAGAGGTTTTGGAATTCCCCAATAGCGATTGTCAGAAAGCATCACCATCAGAATTAGAATCAAAATCAGGTGGCATTGCCACCAAGCGAGGCCTTGAACGCTGTGATGATGGAGCACAATGTAGTGAAAATGGTTGTATTAATGAAGAAGAATCTCATCCGAAAAGATCAAAGCAACACTGGCTATCCTCATGGGGTGATCAGGCTTGAAACCTCCTCAAGGGTGAAAGGAAGGACAAGGTGGAGAGTGGACTCTTTCTTGATATTTCTTTACTGGTCTGACAGGTTAGAGTTTTCATAAGATGTTAAGCAAGCAAGCATTGATATATCGTGCATCCCACGTACATCTAAATCTGGGCATGAAATATACCTTTTGTTCTGTTTTTTATGTGTGCCCTGCCCTGAATGCATGCTGCACCATCCAACTGGTTGAGACAATCAATTTTGAATGCCATGATCAAGTGCAAAAAGTGCAACCTTGAAGGCAGCAAAACAATCCAATACTCTCGTGCTAGTCAGTTGTGTCAGTGCTCTCCTTTGGTTCACCTAAATTGTGAAATAATAAAATTCGTCAGAGTTGTTCCAGTTGGGTCTGCAAAACAATAATTTTAGCAAAAATAGTGACCTTTAAAAACAGGTAAGCTCCACTTGAATACTGGTGCTAAAGTTTATGGCCAAATTTCAGAGCTTGGTTTGGTATGTCTTTTAAAAGAAAATGTCATGCTCAAAATGACTTCAGAATGAGCAATATTTTTTAATAGAACAAGGGATGAGTGAGATTAGCTCCTCAATATCGGTCATTGGATGTACAAACATCCACAACCCTCAAAGAGGGGACCAACACATTCAGAATGAGCAATTTTTTTAAACGTTGCCCAAAAAGCCAAGTTTGGGATTTCAAAAATGTGTTCCTTCATAAAAGAGAAGAAAATGAGCCTGGGGATTTTGAAGAACGCTCTTTGTAAATTCTAAATCTGATGTGAATTTTGATTTTCATGCTAGTGATAGGGTATACAAATTTCATAGGGTTTGATCTTGAAATTTCAGGAATTGTTTGATTCAAGGTTTAAAAATCAAATTAGTCATCAACTCACTGTACATTTTTTGTGTGTGGTTGTTTTGGCTCTGTGACTAAGACCTATAAAAAACTGGGAAATGGCCTTCTATGCCACCCTTTTCATAATTTTAAGTGAAAATACCACCCATTCTTAAAAATTGTAAAACTATCACCTAAAAATATATATTTATTGTCCACTTATTGCACAAATATCACTGTTACAGAAATTTTGGTCCCTTCTCAGCTCCCTATTCACTCTCTCTGCATTCGCTTGCTCTCTCTCTCTCTCTCTCAGCTCTCTCTCACAGTTCTCTCTTCCTCTCTCAGCGCTTTCTCTCTCCATCGACCACCACCACTCTCTTTCTCCCTCTGTCGCGAAAACCTAAACAGCACTCTCTTTCTCTCTCTGCAGTCAATGTTAGGGTTTGTTGAGGGGGTTCTTGAAGGTGAAAGAGAGGGTTTCTTCGTTAAATGCTCTCTCCCTTCAACAATCTCTCAATTCCCTCTCTTTTCATGTCTTCAATCGACGTCTTTCTCTTCTCCTCTGCTCCTTCAGGGCCTCAAAAAACCCTAATTCTTGGTTTCGATTCTGACTTTTTTCACATACTTCCTCCTCATTCTCAATCCTCTCAGACAAAATTCGTGCTTTTCTTTAGGTGTTTATGGGATTTCCAATTTGGTTATGTGCGCAAAACGAGTGATTCTAAGGTAGGTTTTGTATTTGTTATTGACTAGTTTGTCTTTTTGTATGGTTTTCATTTGAGAAGGATAATTTCACTAACCTGTGACTGATTTTGTGAAGTTTAGTAATTAGAGAGATTGGAAATTTCTGTATTTTAACTGTGAATTACTTCATGCTTGGATGAAACTTCTATTGGTCTGATTTATTTTGCTCTATTTTGGTAGCCTCTCCAATCAATTTCCAAGTCTGGAATTGCATAACAGAGAGCAGAATGGTCGGGTTGATGATTTATCAGCTTCTAAGGTAAAGGGGGAACTACATAAGTGTTTGAATGAGCCTGTTACAGTTGCTACGGTCTTGTTGCCTCGTGGTTTAATCAATTCAGGGAATCTGTGCTTTCTCAACGCAACGCTACAGGCTCTTCTATCCTGTTCTCCTTTTGTTCAGCTTCTGCAGGAATTGAGAACTCGCAAAGTGCCTAAGGTTTCTTTTGTTTATTCGATTACTTTGCATTTACGTGGTTTTAGTAGAATTGCAATTTGCAAATAACAAAATTGATATAGATTGCTGATCTCAGAAAATAGGAAGCTACCTTGCCTATGCTTGTTCTTTTTGTGGCTAATCACTTAACTAATATGTTGTCCATTTGAATTTGAATTTATATAGATTGGGTGCATTTGCAGAGTTCGTCTCTGAATTTGACATGCCTAGTGGTTCAAGTTCAAAGAACAAAGATGCAAGTGTTCTTGAGACTGGTAGGCCTTTTAGCCCTACCATGTTTGAAGGCGTTCTTTAAATTTTTACTCCAGATGTACGAACTAGCATCTCGGGCAGGCCAAGGTGTGTATCTGATCTAGGTGAATAATTTTCTGTTCTAGGTTTTGTCTTTTTGTATTTTTTTATTTCTCTGTTGAGCCTTCTTATTGCAAATTTAATCCTTGATGGTATTGCTGGCTGAAATTGTAAGGCACGATCATTGCAAAAAGATTTAGACACATGCATCTATTTGTGGTCACAAAAGTTGTCCTTCCTTGCCACTTTTTTTCTTTTAAATCCCTTATGCACTGTTTCCTTTCTTTCCTTATATTAATATCTTTTCACTATTTCCAAATAAACAAGAAAGGTCAGACACAGCACAATTTTGTTACTTTGTGATTCTCATAAATCTTGTATTGATCGGTAATGGTTTTCCTTCAGTATTATTAGGCTTGTTTGATAATTCTCATGCTTTACAATTTGTCTGATGGCTTGAAAAAGTGCCACTGCCTGACATAGCCCATGACTAAAATGCCTGCTGTTACAGTGTCTCCACTTAAATTGTTTATTTTCTGAAAACATGTTACACTTTTTTCCAATTTATTTCTCTGTTTGTGGTTTATTACACCTGTTGCAACCCATTTAATGTGAAATAATGGGTTAGACTGAGATATTTTAGAAGTTAACTTGTGATCGGTAAAATGTTGTAACAAATAGGTTAACAATCTTCTGTACTATTCTGAGTTCGCCAATATTTTCATGGACCAAGGAAAGAAGAAACCTAGAACACCTCAAGAGTAATTACCAAAGGGTTAAATTTGCAATGTTTAGTTTCTTCTCTGTCTAGTGTAAATATTTATGTCGGCATTGTTGAAATATAATCCTGTTCTGCCTGATTTCTCCTGTTCTGCCTGATTTAAT
>NC_024127.1:5345595-5381439 GCF_000346735.1 Prunus mume
CTCACTCCAATTTCTGTCTCACAAGGATTTAAGTCTTTACCTTCCATGATCATTGACAATTAACTAAATATCTACAGACACATCTCCAAACACCAGATAATCATGACAGCTTAAGCTACAATAGGAATGTGCAGTAGCAGAAGCCTAATTCAGAACAATTCAACAAGAAGACAGCAGGAAACAATTTATTGACTTCAACGTATAATGTAATGGAACATCCTATCAATTAGTGGCAACCACAATCATGACTCCAATATGCCCTCCTTTCAAATGTAAGGAAATTAATGAAATTGGCACCATCCCTTCAGTTTTTCCTTAACAAAATCAGAGGTTTGTATGTATTGTATGTGTTATCAATATCAAAGATAAATGAATAAATAAACCATCAAAACTGTAAAAAATGTTTCTTACACATGTACAATTAAAAAATTAAAAGTTCACCTCATAAACAGAGTTGTCTAACTATCCATACACAAAAAAGACAAGCAAAAGCTTAAAGAGTTAGCTTATAGCAAAATCCATGGCCCCATTTCTCTAAACCACACCTGCTGGTGGCATGTTCCCATCTTCACTCATTTCCCGCTTTGTTTTAAGCATACAATGATCAAGCACAAAACAGCAAACTTTTAAAGAACTCATATTACACCACATATGGTTCCTTGCCCTTTGTTTAGACATTGAATATTCATCCCCAAACTGAAATTCCAAATAATCACAAGAGAATATGAAAAACATAGAGAACTTATCCATATCCAATATGCAAGCCCTTAAGTTAGCAAACAGAGTTAAAGCAAAACCAATTTTAGTGAAACCCCTAAACCCTATACCCATTTCAGAAAACCCACTAAACCAATTTCAGAGAAACCCCCAAACCCTAAACCAATTTCAAACAACCCCGTCAACCAATTTCAAACAAACCCATAAACCCTAAGCCGTAAAAGAATTCCGATGAACAGTACCTGTTTGCTGTGAATGATGGCGTTGTTCTTCGATGAACAGATTTCGCTGGGAGAGGAAGACAGAAGAGAGAGTGACAGCTGAGCGACGAGAGATGAGAGAGTTAGAGCTGAGAGACGAGAGAGTGAGAGCAGAGTGACCAGAGAGTGAAGATGAAGAGACTGAGCGACGGAGAGCTGATGGGCGGGAGGTCAATTTCAGAAAATGTGTTAGGAGAGCAATAAGGGTACAATAATTTTATATTTATAGTTGATAGTTATAAAAAAATTGGGAAGGGATGGTATTTTTAGTTAAAATTATCAAAGGGGTGGCACTGAGGGTCATTTCCCTAAAAAACTCCACAGATGCTAAAAGAAGTGCAAGCACGAAACTGAAAAATCCGGATAACTATAGGGGCATTGGTGCAATTTTGTTCTTGACCATTCGTTAGCAGACAAAGAGCTGCAGGTGGCGACGTGAGTCTTTCTTGGTGGCTTGAATGGCCATGAGACAAACAGTGGGTGACTCCCTCTGTCATCTAATAAAAAAAATCATATATAAACCCTAAAATATTAGCAATTTATACCGCAATTTACTCTAGGAGCGAATTCAAAATCAGGTGCAGAATGAGAAGTACATCCGCTATAATCAACTTTGTTGAACTTAAAGTCCATGACATAGTTCAAGTGACTAAGATATTAGTATTTTTTGTCTTCTTTTGCTCCTTATTGTTACTAGCCTCTCTGCACACGCGTCCACGCTTATGAGATTCTTTTTATAAAAAAATTAAATTTATTTTAGAATTAAAAAAGATAATGAGTAGTTGTATTCCATAAAAATATGATCCATTATCTGATTTTTCTTTTAATTTTAATTTTTTTAATATGAAAAGTGTGAATTATACCAATCTCTAATTTTATCCACTTACACTCCTTTTTTTGTTATAAAATGGAGTGTAAGTGGATAAAATTGGAGTAGGGAAATCACCACTCTTAATTAATAATTTACAAATTTATAAATAAACCCAATCCTAGACATGTATTTATAAAAAAACCCAAACACTATTTAAACATAGAAACACACCCAAAATTAACCCCAAAGTCAACTTTTTGGGTGTGTTTATAAATGGGTTTTGAGTGTGTATAATGATGGGTTTTGGGTGTGTTTATAAAGTGTTTTGGGTGTTGGGTTTTTTTATAATTTCAACCTCCATTTTGGGTGTTTGAGTGAAACTCCCTTAATAATTTTAATTCTTGATGTTTGTATTAATCAATGGTATTTTTTAGTATTTTAAATGTTTCATCATTCGTTACCTTCTGCTTTATATATATAGATTAATTTTTTTTCCCAGACTTTTTTTTGGGTCAGAAGGTACCCAGTCTTCCAGAGACAAATTAACGTGAATTTAACGTCACTTTGACCCAAAAAAAGGATAAAAAAGAAAGAAATTTATAATAATTGTTAGCTTCTGAAGGGAAGATGCTTGGAACTTGACCCGCTGGAACCCTTCATCTACCTCTGTCTGTCTTTAGGTCCTTTAAGCAGAAGTCACACACAAAATTAGTTCAGTTCATGCTTCCTCCTGAGCCATTACAATTGACATCCCACAATCTTGTACATCACTCTGTATTTCCTCACACCCTCCATTGTCTTTTCTTGTTTTCCCCTTTAAAGCTCCCTTCTTGGTGAATGAAGGATAGGACTTGAAGCTTGACCAACTTCAAATAATTTCCAGGAAACCAGGTCAAGACCAACTATTTTTGTTTTTGTTTCTTTGTTTCTTACATATATAGTACAATTGTATGTGCAATTCTTTCTACAATGAAAACCAATAGTCTGTTCACAAGGAAATTTCATCCATTTTTTCTGTGCATTTTCAACCGTTGCCAAGACTTCAAACAATCATGAAAGCTTTTGCAGTTAACTTATGGTCCAATAAATTGTCCATAAAATCTACAAAGTAGCCTCCTGTCGGCCGGGATGAGAATGGAAAGAACCTCTACATCTTTCCCTTCTTCAACTCCTAAATGGAAATATGACGTCTTTCTGAGTTTTAAAGGCGAGGACACCTGGAAGAGTTTTACAGACCACTTGTACACTGCATTGGAACATCATGGAATACTAACTTTCAAGGATGACCCTGAACTTCAAAAAGGGAAAGCTATTTCTCCAGAAATTTTTACTGCAATTCAGGATTCGAGGTTTGCACTCATTGTGCTTTCAAAACATTATGCAGCGTCAACATGGTGTTTGGATGAACTGTTAAAGATTCTTGAATGCATGGAAGCAAGAGAAACAGTGCTGCCAATTTTCTATGAAGTCAATCCATCTGATGTACGAAAGCAGACTGGAAATTTTACAGAAGCCTTCACTAAACATGAAGAAAATTTTAGGAATGATTTACAGAAGGTGCAAAGGTGGAGAGAAGCTTTAACAAAAGTGGCAAATTTGTCTGGATGGGATTCGAAGGACTGGTATGAATCACTGTTTTCTTTTTGCTTTACAAGACCATTTTTTATATATGATGATTATATATACATCTATTGTGACTTCAATGTTTTAGGAATGACATAGATCGAACAATATATGCAAGGTTTAGTGTAATCAGTATGAATAGTTGCAAAATTGCATCGCTTAACAATAGTTGGAACTTTTTTTCAAGGGACTTATTGGCAAGATAACAGAATGTGCTTGATATAATATGCAGCTATAAATGCCATTGAAAAAGAAAAAAGAAAATAGAATGCACAGGTATTCTGGTGTAACTATTCAGCTTTGGGCTAATAATACAATGCACACATATTATTTTGTAATTATTCAGCTTTGGTTTGATTCAGGTCCCATGATAAAACTAGTAAAAACGTATCTACATTTTGCTTCTTTGTCCATTTAATTAATATATACAAGCGAACCACATGATTAACATATATAATATTTTCTTTGAATAGGTACGAATCAGAGCTCATAAAAAATATTGTTGAACTAGTATGGAAAAACTTGCGCCCTACACTCTTAAGCGATGAGAAGGATCTGGTTGGAATGGATTCAAGATTAAAGGAAATCAATTTGTTTTTAGATGGAAGGGTGGAAGATGTTTGCTTTTTTGGAATACGGGGGATGGGTGGGATTGGCAAGACCACAATTGCCAGAGTTCTTTTTGAGAGAATCTCTCATGAATTTGAATTCAGTATCTTTCTTGCAAATGTTAGAAATAATTTTGTACAGAGTGGCCTGGCTCATTTACAAAAGCAGCTTCTTTCTAAGATAGGGATAGAAAAGGAATACATATGGGACATTGGTGAAGGAGTGAAATTGATAAAGAGGTTTCTATGTCACAGAAAGGTTCTCCTAGTTCTTGATGATGTGAACCATTTGGACCAATTAGAATATCTAGCTGGAAACCGAGAGTGGTTTGGTTTCGGAAGTCGAGTTCTCATTACAACTAGAGATGAGCATTTGTTAACCACACATGGAGTGGATAGAACATATGAGGTCCAGGGACTAAGTGACCATGAAGCTCTTCAGCTTTTAAGTTGGAAAGCCTTTAAGAGAGATTACCCTGAACAAAGTTATGTTGATTTGTGTAACTGTGTTGTGGATTATGTTAGAGGACTTCCATTAGCAGTTAAAGTCTTGGGGTCTTTTTTGCATGGAAGAGATCTAAGTGCATGGAAAAGTGCGTTGGATAAGCTAAGAGAAGTTTGTAATTTGGATATTTTGGAGACACTTAAAATCAGTTATGATGGTCTAGATTATGATGAGAAGAAAATTTTTCTAGACATTGCATGTTTTTTTAACTGGAAGGGCAAAGATCGAGTGAGAGAAACATTGGACGCTTGCGGCTTTTATGCAGATATTGGAATATATGTGCTTGTTGAGAAGTCTCTCTTAACTAATTCAGATGGCATTCTGTGGATGCATGATTTAATCCAAGAAATGGGTCGAGAAATTATCCGCCGAGAGTCTCCTGATGATCTAGGCAGGCGAAGCAGGTTGTGGCGTAGAAAAGACATCGATCAAGTGCTGAGTGAAAATACAGTAAGAGATTCTAGTACAGGATTAACTTTAGTTTTTCTTTGTTAGTATATCAAATAACATGATTTTCTACTAATTAATGGCTTGCTTATGTTATGAGTTTAATTATTGTTTTTTTCATGCTTCCTTATTAGGGAAAAGATACAATAGAAGGCATAATGGTGCACCCATTTGAGCTAGAATTGGTGACCGCCAATGCTAGATCCTTTTCAATGATGAACAAATTGAGATACCTCAAGCTAAATAATGTGGACCTCTCTAATGGGCTTGAATATCTTCCCGATAGTTTACGGATTCTTGAATGGCCGAAATTTCCATTAAAATATTTGCCATCATCTTTCAATCCAGAGGATTTGATAGAACTTAATATGCATCATAGTTGCCTTAATCATATAAAGGTATCTTCTCACTTCTTGAACGTTTATTCCCTGTAGACATTGTTGATTCATAGAAGCTAATTTTTCTATGCTTTTGCTTAACAGCCTATAAAAAGTTTGAAAATGATTGATCTCAGTTACTCTTTGAGTCTTGTCAAGACCCCGGACTTCAGAGGTATTCCAGTTCTTGAGCGTCTGATTCTTAAAGGTTGTATACGGTTATATGAGATTGATTCATCTGTTGTGGTGCTTAAAAGACTTACTTTGATGAACTTGAAAGATTGCAAAAACCTCATCCGTCTTCCAAGCAGTGTACGGGGCTTAAAATCTCTCAAAGTTCTTAATGTTTCTGGTTGCTCAAAGCTTGAGAAATTGCCAGAAGACTTGGGCCATGTTGAGGGTTTGGAAGAGCTCGATGTGAGTGGAACTGCTGTAAGAGAACCACCTTCCTCCATTGGTCTTCTCAAAGACGTTAAAGTATTATCTTTCAATGGTTGTAAAGGTCCATCATCTAAGGCATGGAATATTATGCTCTTCCCTTTCCGGCCGCGGCCATTGCTGAAAGTAAGTCCAAATGCCACAGCTTTGTGGTTGCCTTCTTTATCTGGTTTCCGTTCTTTAACAGAACTAGATCTAAGTGACTGCAATCTTTTGGAAGGAGATATTCCCAGTGATCTCGGTCACATGTCCTCATTAAAATTTTTATACCTAAGTGGAAATCCATTTGCTAGCCTACCCAGCAGCATCGCCCAACTTTCTCAACTTGAATCTCTTGCCGTGGGGAATTGCCCCAAGCTTCAAGCATTGCCAGACCTGCCGTCTAGTATGTCTTCTGTTGAAGCTTACAATTGTAATTCACTGGGAACGTCCAGTGCAGACATTGTTAAACTTCTTAGCAGCGGTTTCAAATTTACTGGGTCTCAATGTGATTTTGTTGTTCCAGGAAATGAAATTCCTGAGTGGTTCAACCATAAAAGTTTGGGATCTTCAATAACTGTAGAGCTGCGTCCAGGTTGGTTTACTGATAAGTGGATGGGATTTGCGTTGTGTGCCGTCTTTGGACAGCCACGTCCTGATTTTATTCTTTGCGAACTGAGTGTCAACGGAAAACGATTGGAAGAGAAGGTAGCTTTGAGCTGTTGGTTGGGATCCATTCAAGCAGCAGCAAAATCAGGCCACCTTTGGTTATGCTATCTTTCACGTCATAAAAATTTTGTTAGCGAATGGCAGAATATCCACACTCGGCTTGAATTCTCATTTCCATCCCTTCAACGAAGAGTGGACGTGGAGAAGTGTGCAGTTTGTTTGGTATACGAGGAAGATGTGGAAGTGCTTCTGAAGCAAACATATCCGAGGCAGAGCAGAGTTGACAAATGTGAAGAGGTCTTGGAATTCCCTGAGAGCAGTTTTGAGAAAGCAGATGGGATTGCCAAGAGAGACTGTGAATACTTTGATGTTGGGGCAGGACCTAGTCAAACTCATAGTCAGGGTGAAAGAGACCGTACAACTAGTATCGATGAAGAACCTGATCCAAAAAGATCAAAACAGCACTAGATATCCTCATGGGATCAACAGTAAAGGTTATGTAGCCTTTGTTTATTTATCAACCAAATTTCAATCCAAGCCCAGGATGATGAGCCACGGTCTGCAGCCCGACCACAAGTTTCCATACCTAGCTGTTCCAAGAAGATCCACATGTCAAAGTCAAAGCCGTTCATATATTAATCAGGTTGCACATATTCTACTTGAGCATACATATTCTTGGGGCCTTTTTACTTCCTCTGAACAGACTGTGTCTAACTTTCCACTGTAGTTAGTTTTATAATCTCTCCATAGTTTTAGTTTCTTTTTAGTTTTTGTGGTGGTTTAGATGTAGAATTTAAACAGTTGAGTTATTTTGTACATTTCTTTGTATTGGTTTTCTTCGTATTATTTTGTAATTTTCATCCATTTATATCAATGACAGGTTTTACTGTTCATCTTCCTTATTATTAGGTACTTTAATTATTATTATTACTTTATTTTTATGTCATCCAAGGGAAGGAGGAATAGTAAGTTATGAGCATTTTGAAGAAAAAAGATGCAGAAGATGGAAGACAAGTGATAAAAGAGAAGATAATAGAAAAGATTAGTGTGAAAAACATGAATACTCTGTTTTATGCCTTTAGCCATATTCCTTGCCTTTTGTCATGAAAACCACCACGTGGGCCATGCCTGTTGGTTTAGTGTTTAAGCTTTTATAAAATCTTTTTTTACCAGAGCAACACTTCACTATTAGTTCAGTAAGTTCCTCCTCTGTCCTGAGTACTTTCTCCTGAGGCATTTAATCAATTTAAGCTCCCTCAATCACTACAATTTATAACCTCCCTCATTGGTTTTGAAACTTGACTGCAAACTGAAGATCGGCAATTGAAATTGTTTGATGAGCTGTGACTCGTGGCTGTGACAGATAGAAGAAAATTTTCCTAGACATTGCTTGTTTCTTTAACGGGATGTTTAAAGATAAACTACTAGAAGTGTTAGACCGTTGTGGATTTTATACATGTATTGAAATTGAGATCCTTGGGGAGAAATCTCTCTTAACTATTTCAAGGGACAAAATATGGATGCATGATTTACCCCAAGAAATGGGTCGAGAAATTGTCCGGCGAGAATCACCAAATGATCCAGGCAGGCGGAGCAGGTTGCGGCGTTATGAAGATGTCAACTATGTCTTTGAGTAAAAATACGTAAGTGTTTATACAAGAATTTTAGTTGATTTGCAGATATTATATAAGTTACTATACTATCCCTTTGGTATGTTATGATCTTACTGTTTATTCATGCATGTTTATAACAGGGAACCGAAGCAATAGAAAGTATAGTTTTCCGATCAATATATGAGCGAAGAGCGCTGGATGTGCATGCTAAATCCTTCTCAATGATGAAAAGAGTCAAGACTCCTCATTATTGATCATTATAAAGTGGACCTCTCTGACGGACTTGAATATCTTCCTAGTAATTGACGGATTCCTAGTAATTTCCTCTAAAGTCTTTGCCATCGACTTTCAATCCTGATGATCTAATAGTTATTCGAATGCGTCATAGTGACATTCGATACCTTTGGAAAGGGATAAAGGTATCTTCTCTGTTATAATCCTTATTACCTATAGTACTTTTTGAATCCTGGAAGCTAATTTTGCTATGTTTTCACTTCATAACAGCCTTCATACAATTTGAAAATCCTTAACCTCAATTGGTGTCGGAATCTTGTCAAGACCCCGGACTTCAGAGATATTCCACAACTTGAGCGTTTGCTTCTTCTAGGTTGTGAACGATTGCGTAAGCTTGACCCATCTGTTGTGCATCTTGGAGGACTTACTTTGATGGACTTGGAAGGTTGTGAAAACCTTGTGCGACTTCCAAGCAGGGTATCTGGCTTGAAATCTCTCAAAGTTCTTAATAACTCTGATTGCTCGAAGCTTGAGAAGTTGCCAGAAGACTTGGGGCACATTGAGTGTTTGGAAGAGCTTGATGAGAGTAGAACTGCTATAAAAGAATCACCTACCTCCATTGATCTTTTGAAAAACCTTAAACACTTAACTTTGGATGGATGTAAATGGCCAGCGTTCAAAAGATGGAATATAGCACTTTGCCCTTTCCGATCATTGCGAAAAGTAAGCCCAAGTCCCGCAGCTTTGTGGTTGCCATGTTTATCCCATTTCCATTCTTGAACATTTCTCGGTCTAAGTGACTGCAATCTGTCTGAAGGAGCAACTCCCAATAATCTTGGCTTCCAGTTGCCCTCATTAACAGCTTTAGATCTAAGTAGAAATCCGTTTGTTAGCCTACCCAGTAGTTTCTATCAACTTTCTTGCCTTGAGCGTCATGGCTTGATGGATTGTTACAAGCTTGAAGCATTGCCGGAGCTTCCATCTAGCGTGCATATTGTTCAAGCTTTTAATTGTGCTTCACTGGAGACATCTGGCGTAGACATAGGATAGGGGCTGTCTTGTAGGTTCTTGTTCATTGAAATCAATCGTCCCTTGAATCGGGCTGCTCATCTTTGAGCTCGATTTTCGCTTATTTGGCTACTAAGGATAAACCATAACATTAGTTAGATCCAACAATCAAGATGAGCATATCACAGAATTGTAGTTTATCTATATGTATACTTGAGAGCTAGATGAACACATATATCATACATATCAAAGCTAAGCTTTTCCCTTCGTCTCACCTTGGCTGTTGCACTTTCAGTCTGTTCCTCTGCACTTGCTGTGTGGGCTATGAATGGTGGGGCGGCAACCTCTCTCGTCTTATCTCCTGTTTACTCCTCGTGAATCTCCTCTTCTTATCTTTTATCGACATCATATAGAAAATTAATAGAACAGTTTCTCTTGCTTCCATGCATTCAACAATCTGCAAAAGTTCAGCCAAGCACCATTTTGATGATGCATAATTTTCTGCGAGAACAATGAGAGCAAACCTCGATTGTTCAATTGCAGTAAAAAGTTCTGGAGAAATAGCTTTCCCTTTATGAAGAGTGAAAGATGTAGATGTGGCTTCCATGGTCATGGCCACGTAAACCTACTTTCCAGCTCGTTTATGACAATTTATTGGGGATTCTGTCATAGGACCACAATCCAGGATGATGTTAGCTGTTATTGCTTTTTTGACAATACATCACCAACAGTAACAATATAAACGGTTGGGCAAAACATGTTTGGAGAGATAACCTTCAGGGCACGTTTGGCTGTTGGCATTTGGATTTGAATTGAGATTTCAAATGTTGGGTGAAGGGATTGATAGTTGGGCTGGAATATGTTTTTTAACCGGAACAATATTCACGGGCGATGTGAAATAGGGATCTGAGATTGAACAGAACTCTGAGATTTCACCGGAAGAGCTTAAAATCCTATCAAAGCTTGAAATCCTAAATACTTTGTAGATTTGACTTGCTTGCCCAACCAATCAAATTATTTGTCTGTTTATCATCGGGCACACGTCGCTGCTGCTTTCGTGATCAAATACATGCCTTTCAAAGTCAAATTTCAGATGATCTTAAAAATATTTATGTGAAATATGTTCCTTCAAAAGACTGCCTCCTATGCATTGTCGTCTTTCTAAGAATTTAAAAACAGAAAAACCACAAACAATATAAGAAGTGAAAAGAAAAGAACAGGACAATGCCCATCCATTCACTAAAAAGACTTAGCAAATGATTCTTACCCAAAAAAAAACTTGTTAGTCATTCCAAATTCTGTAATCTCAAGTCATATGTTATCCTCAATACACAAAAAGGTACAAATCAGACTGTTGGAAAAAATTTCTTTTACTTCTTACGGTTTCTAGAGTTAGGGGAGTTACAACGCAAGGGTGAAAGGGGCTGTCTTGCTGGTTCTTGGTCACTGAAATCAATCTTCGCTTGAATAGGGCTGCTCATCTTTGTGCTTGATTTTCGCTTATTCGACTGCAAAGAAGAAACCATAATATAAGTTAGATCCAACAATCATGATGAGCTTCTCAGAGAATTGTATATATATACAGTATATACTTAACATACAAATCAAAGCTAATTTTTTTCCCTTCGTCTCACCTTTGCTGATGCACTGTCGTTATGTTTTCCGCCTGAACCAGACTGGTTTCTTTCCTTGTGGTACTGCCTCAGTAATCTTTTGTTCTCCACATCTAGCACTTTGTTCTCTTCAAAAAGCAATTTGACCTAAGTACATAAAAAATGCGGGTTATCATTTACCCAATATAGGGTCTGTGGCATCTTGAAGACAGAGATAAAGGACAGAACCGGGGGGGTGGAAGTTTTCTCACCTCTTCTTCAGCGGTACAAAGATTCATCGTTAGATGTTCCTTGTCCTTCTCAAGTGTCTTTACCTTGGCCACCAGTGACAGAACTTTTTGAGTCGATGGCCTCAAGCTACCACATAGACAAGGAAATATTAAGTCATGGCTCAATTTAGAAATCAGAGATTAACATTCAGATACAGGCAGTTACTCTCAATCTGGAGTCTGCTAAAAATCACATTCTAATTCTAACTTACAACTTCACCATCTCAGTATATAAACTCACCGGTTCCACATTTTGAGCAACATTTGACATGACTCATTTCCACCATTGGCCTCCAGAAATGCAGGTGCAGACACAGCTTCATCTTTACTGATCAATGTTGCTAAAACAGACTCCAGTAGTTTCTCTCCAATGGTTGTGTCATCAGAAGATGAATCAACCTTCAACATCAAAATGTTTATCAGCATTCAAAACATAATTACATTAATGTACTGTACTTATTGTTCTTCCACATGCTTCAAAAGAACTGACCAAGATAAAACCAAAAATCACAAGTTCTATTCACACCGTCTGTAGGTGGAATGCGTGCACACGTATGTGTGATTAAGATTCATTTAATTGCTGCAAAAGTAACATTTTCACCCCTTGTCTCCTTGGATACAAAACTAAATGATGGCATCAGCCATAATTGAACTTTTTGAATGCATAAAGCTGGAAAAATATTAACCAGAAAAGGAAAACTAAGGTAAAAGGGTATTCACACCATAAATCCCATTCCCCACAAATACGCAAATGCACTTGCAAGTCTCACAAACCCATCACAGTACAAGTCTAAAAAACAATGAATATTAACCAGAAAAGGCCCAAATTCATTTTCTTTCAATTCATCAAAAGGAAATAACATAACAAAAACTAAAACGGTTGAAGAAATTACCGAATGCATCTCTAATTTGTGCTTGTAGAACCCCAATTCATCCCTTAACTCTTTGACTTCGTCCTCCAACTCTTGAACACGAATCTCAGCCTCCTTGGCACGCTGGTCAGCCTCGTTCCCAAAATCCATCAAAGCCTCCCGGTCGTGATCATAGAGCGAGCACTCTCTCTCCCATTTGTTGCACTGGGTCACTAGATGCGCGCACTCTGACGCCAATCTCTGATTCTCCTCAACGAACTTCCTCAAAGCTTGTGCATTCATACTCGCTTCAGCCTAATAACGAAACCATCAAAAACAAAAACGCAAAAAGAAAACAATTATCGATACAATTATATGAATATGTAAATACACGAACCCTAGCGCGCTCGAGGACTTGATCTTTCTCCTTCATTTTTGCGAGTAGAACAGAGTACTGGTTCTGAAGCCGCTGCTTCGATTCTTCCGAGCATCGAAGCTTCAATTCGAGCGTGTGCGTGGATACAGGGAGGCCCAAGGAGTGATCGATCGATTCCTTGATATAATCGTCGATTTTTTGCGGAAGATCCATTCTTCTTTGGTTGCTCGATCTTAGAAAATCCTAGACTGGCGAAACCCCTAGGAAATGCAAAAAAATTCAGATTTGTTTTAGGGTTTGATTGAAGGATCAGAGCGCGCGTACTGTTAATCAATCTGGGCTCGAATTGAAACCCAAGAAATGATGATAGCGATTCGAATTCGCGAGGCGTGGGGATTTGGGATTTTGGTCTGAAATGGAGAGGAGGGTTTATCTGGGCTGTCCTTCGCTTCTTTCTGCTTTCTTTTTGCTTTTCGAATTTTAGTCTGCAAGATTTTCAAATTTAAGGGCGCTATCCGTTAGAGCTTGTTTATACAGGAAGGGCACCAAATAAGTGGCGCCCGTGATGGATCCACGTGGCAAGCGAAACGGAAACTACATATTAATCACCCGGAAAAAAGAACTAGCGTATGCAACACCATCCATATTTCTAAAGCCACCTTCAATTTTCTTTACACACCCATTCCAAAATTTGTTATTCAAATCTTTCAATTTTTTCATTTAATTAAAAGTATTTAAAAATAGATAAACAAAACAAAGAAAAATAAAAATAATGTAATGTGCCGACCTCTTTGCAACTTACTCTCCATCATTCCTCACTCAAACTTACACTCAAGGAATCATATTTTGTATGATTAACTTGGGAGCATCGATAATGCCGAATTGGGGTGTGAGAGGAGGGATTTATCAAACCCAAAGGAAAAAAGAACTTATTTGATAATCGGAATTGTTGGTGCCAAGTTGAGGTGGAGGGAGTCATAAATGGCATCAAGTGTGAGATGGAAAAAAAAAATGGTGTGATCCTAAACCTCCACATATGTTATTAATTTACATGTTATAATATGGATGATCGTTAGATTTCTACATTAGACTATGGTATACTATAGTGGATATCACGTGGCAATGTTAAGAACACATCGAGCAAATTTCTCACAGTGATGCAAGGTGTTGGGAAGTTTCAAAGTTAACCCAACCCATTTGAGGAAATCCAAACTCATTCCCATATAAATCCAATTGGGCTTAATTCCCAACTCCGTGTCAAGAGAAGTACCACTAAATCAAATTTATGTAATTTACAAAACTAACTAGAACTTATATTTCATCAACATATAATCTTACATATAGGTACAATAATTCTTAAACCCTAATTCCTCATAAGACGATTAATTTAATAACATAATAAAAATGAATAAAATGCAAGAATTGTTGTTACATTGAGCCACAAGCTGCCTCAGGGTTTAATTGTCTCCTTTTTTAATATTATTTGCTTCTTTGATCTCTGTTATCTTATTTTTGATATCAGTGGCGTCTTTGATTTTTGCTGTCTCCTTTTCAGTATCGTCAGATGCTTTGATTTTCTCATTGGCCTGATCGATGATAGAATCCACCTCCTTTTCTACATCCTCAACCTGCAATTTTGTAATGGCAATCATCAATCACATGTATATGATTCTATCTGCACTCTCCAAACTACTCAATAAATTCTTTCTATAGAAAACTTCCTTCTGCTTGACAATAACTTATCACATCGAAAATAGAAGCTATGTCTTAATAACGTGCATTCAAAGACAGACTAATTTGCCTTTGGGTGAACTTGTCGATCTAACAGTTACAACCGCGTTCGTACTAAATACGAATTGGTTAGTACCATTAAAAGTTCCTAGTTTGGGGGTGTATATACATATATGTATCTGAAGCTATGAAGTGAATGTGATGGGGACATGTGGGAAGCAGAAAAACTTGAGCTCATTAGAAATGACGAGATTAGCTTCATTTCCTCGATATTCTTGCATAACCACGAGACAGAGACAGAGACACATACAAAGACAGAAAGATTTGTTTAACTAAAACCAATTATCAAACAGTTAACCTCAGCATCAATCATACAACAGCAGTCCTATCTATTTTCCGTTAAAACCCGACAGACTTAGATGTATCTTTTGAGAGTTCAGATCAAACCAGAAAATTTAACTGAACTCTTCCTTGCTGCAAAAGTTTTTAAAACTAGTCCTCTGTTTTGCTTCCCTTCTCTGTTTTAATTTCTTCATCAATGTGCCAGATGTTGACAACCACTAAACATGGAGCTTAAAACATGCGACCCTCGCCCGTTAATTATGAAATAAAATATTTAATTAGTACTAACTACTAACGAGATAATGTTATTATAATATGGTAGGTCGCTTTCAAACATAGAGTTTAAGAATTAAAACAAGGGAATTAGGTAAAGGTTAAAGACCTTCTCAATGAGATCGTCAGCTAGCGACGCATCCTTGGCTGCTTCTCTTGCCACATTCTCAACAAACCTTGCTGCCTTTTGAAGATCTCCCTGAGGAAGATGATCAGCAATGTCGTCGGCTACCTTCTCCACTTCCCCGGCCACCTTCTCCACCAATTCTGCCACATCTTCTACTGAATCGAGCGTCGTTTCGACTTGCTCTGTACATAACCCAATTAAATTATAAATATTTAATGATGCATCAACTAGTTCTTAGTTTAATGATATCTCTTTCTAATATACGAGAAAAAGTCTCAACTTTTCGAATCTCTCCTTCCGAGATCAAAAGGAAAAAAAATGACGACGACTGTGATGACGATAATGACATTAATAACTTTTGATTCCTTACCTCTGAACTTTTGCAATGGCCACCATTTGTTCTTCCAAAAGGGTACAACTACTGAGATAAGTATCCCCACGAGCCATAATTTCCTGCATACACAGTGTACAACAAAGTAAATTAAAAAGCATATATGGGATATTAATTATACAAAAAATATTCGAACAGATCAAGAATCGGACGTACCAAGAAGTCCCAGGAGAAGGATCAGAAGGCAGAGGAGTTCCAGGTTCAACACCATTGACAACCACATCCCTGCATATATGATATATCATATCATTAATTAAGTTCATCTCATCAGAGACAAAAAATAAAATTTAATTTGAAATTTATGGAGCTGAAGATAACGAGGATTTACTTACATCTTTATCTTGGTGCCATTTTGGACCTTCGTGATCGACTGCAAGAAGCTTCTGTTTCCAAGAAAATGGCATCTGCCGTCCCTGCGATTTGTACTGAGACAACTAGGACCAAAACTTGAAGCCTGCAGATGCCTAGAGTTACAAGGAGCAACTGCTGTTGTTGTGCTTGTAATCGACATGGCCATGGCCTAACAATCCAAGTTTGTATTGAGATGGGTTTTTGCTGAAGACTTAGAAAACAAGGCTAGAAAGGTAAATATTAAGTTGTCTAGAACCTGCTTGTAAAAAGCAATACGTCAAGAGAGAAGAAAATGGCTTGTGGGGTTACAGGGATTGGACGAACTGGCGTAGAGATTTTCAACTAATGTTTTGTTTGACACGCTAATTTTGTGGATTTGGAGTAAAGCTAATGATATATATATACGTACTCAAAGTCAATGATGATTGTCGCTCTCCTTCTTTTCATTCGCTTCACGTTTTCTGATACGCTCTGTACTGTAGTTTCACATTCGGTGGAACTTTCCTGTGTAATTTTCATGAGGTGCCCGTCGTGTGGATAAAATAATAGTCCATTTCGGTTGCATCGAAGAAACAAACTTGTATAAAAATCAAACAGCATACTATTACCACTAACCATGGGCCCACCTCGATTGATGCCTACTTGTTGAATTCGGGTGCTCCTGCAACAACATGAAAGGAAAATGAGATTAGACTAAATTAATGGTCATTAGCGATCAATCGCAGTCGTTAAATATGTATGAATCATGACTTAATATATGTAATATGTGTATACAACAACTTGGTTAGGTTTTTAAAACATTTCCAACTTGGTTATAATTACAACAAAGTGATTACATTACTGGAACGAGAAATACAAACTTAAGAACTCTTCCAAGGTTAAGTAAATATGTACTGCCAAACTATTTGCTAGTTAGTATTAATGGGACCTTTGAAGTTAGAACCATGCAACTTCTAAGAATATTATTGGTGTTGACCCAACAATAAAGTCCTGTTGATCATAATGCAAGTGGGCACCTAGGCATGAAGGTATATAGACATGCACTCATTCCTCAACAAAAAAAAGGAGAAGAAATTGGGCAGCTTTAGCTAGCTGGACCACTTGGGAGGCATAAATTTAATTTACCACGTTCTTTAATTTAGTTGATGTAGTTGACACGTTCCATGAACGATGTTGAAGAGAAAATAGACAACACCTAGAAAAACAGAAACCATTTTCTCTTGTTTTTTGCCCTTTTGAAAGCTTGATTTGAAACATTCAATCAAAAGTGTGTTGGCTTTACCCTCTAAGATTAATTATGCAAAAAATTGGTCCTAATTTTGTTCCAATCTGAGATTCTGCTGTGGACAGATAGCTCAAAACACGCGCATACTGAATTTGCTGACTCAGGAACCCTACACTTCTGGAGAAAGCCTATATCAACACTGTCCCTACGTTGGTGGGGAGCAGTTCAACTCATAACATAAATAACACAATACAACGTTTCAAATGTTATATCATAAAAGGGTTATTTGCAGCAAGGAGCTTTTACGGCTTAATAAGTGATTAAGAGAAGTGGACACCGGAAGTTGCGTGTTCGAATTTGATAATAAATAGGTAAAAGCTCCTTCGCGATGTTGCTTCATATAATACTCAAGTGCAAATAGCCCTCCATGGTCAAACAAATAGGTGTGTTGTGTTGACAACTTGACTATTCCGGTGCCATAATTTTGTACAAACAAAATTATTAATTATGACTTCATTCTTATATTTATATTTCGCAATCACAACTTGACTTGACAAAATACAAAGAGAAAAGTGTGCCACACGGCATGTTCCCCCATCAATAATACAAGGGCATAATTGATCAAATTCACCAGAGAGAGAGAGAGGGAGAGAGAGTCCTTTTACATTTTTCATGTGTATTGAAAGAAAAATGTGAAAATCTTCTTTAAAATGCATATTATCATTTTCAAAGAGAAGAAAAAATGATTGAATTCTTCATATTTTGGTATAGGGTGGTTTGAGAAAAATTCGAAAATTTTAATTTTTGTTTGGACTAATCAAACTTGGCACGTCAGATGCTCTCTACCATACCTGCAATGCAAGCCAACCTTTCTAATGTTGAATTACCACCTAACCCTTATTTTTTATTATTATTGAGTAAATTACGTTTTACCCCTTAATCTATAGGAGTCCTTTCTAATGTTGAATTACCACCTAACCACGCTAAATCAACTTTAGCATGATATGTAGGGTTTTGAATTCCTTTCATCACAATTATTGCCCACTTGCCGTGTTTGAGCCATTTTTACTGGCCCAATCATTGACTGTGCCCAAAGCCCAACCAGCAAGCCCAAGCCCGTCTGAAGTCCCAGGTCAAACACTCTGTTTTTTTTCTTCACAAAGTTTGGAAGGAAGGGGGAGGTGTCATTGGGGTAACTTGAACTTGAGACTAATGACAACAGGCAAATGCTTTTACCACTGCACCATTGAAAAATAATGTACAAACTAGTTTTTCCAAAGAGGGCTGATTATATGTAAACATAGAGGTTTAGCAATTACAGGCTGAGTCAGAACACAAGAACAGAAGGTAAACCTTCTAAATTATAAGGCAGCAGATACTATGTCCATTTCATTTGATGAGACTTATTACTTCTCTTCCTTTTGCTTCTAAGAGGATTCAAAACCTAAACATACCTTTCACTTTACCCTTATACAATCTGAGTTAGTTAGGCTCATGGTCAACAAAATTTCAACAAGGTGACCTCAGAATATAATTAGTACCAAAATTATGTTATATGGTCTACAAATTATATGAATTTCATGACTTTTACACCGCGTCATTAATTTCTGTCGAGTTTTTTTAGCTCCGTTTTTGTTCTAGGGATTATTTTTTTAAAGGTTTAACATGCTATTAAAAATACATTGATTTCAATTGATTCATTGCATCTAAGTCGTTTCAAATTCAAAGATATTAGATTTTCTATAAGTACATTCATAAGAGTTACTCAAAGCATTGTAGGTCAAAAATGAGAATTTGAATCCCAATATGCCTAAGAGGAAGACGTATAAGAAAAATGCAGTCAAAAAATTACTAGTTGTAGCAAGAGAATTTGTAAGCCCATGCAGGGCGATGGAGGCAGGGACTTTCCCTGACTTTGCCCAAAATAAATACCAAACACACCCTACTAAACCTTGAAAGAGAAGTGTTTTGATTCTTTACCTTATTTACTTCATTTCTTCTCTTCTAATTCACATAAAAGAAAAAAAAAACAAAGTGACAGCTTACCTCACTCCCTCTTTGTCTCTCATCTTCTTTTTCAATTCTCTCTGCTTCATGATTTCCTCAACACACACTTCTTTAATGGCAGTGATCAAGCACAGAAAACTCTTCCCAGCTGCACCAGTTTCCACAAACCAAACTGACTGTCCAGAATTTTGTGGCCCAGATTGTGCATATGGCTGCTACCCTTATGCAGATTTCTACATCCCACCACCCCCACCATTTTCTGCAATTGATCAAAATGACCAAAACCACCATATCTCACCATATGTGGTGCTCTTAGTGTCTTTGCTAGCCAGTCTTTTGCTCCTTATTGGCTACTATGTTATTGTGGTAAAGTCTTACACAAGTTTGTGTAGTTACAGAAGCAATGGATCCTCTCTCTCTCAATCTGGCAGCACAGATGAGGAGTTTCTTGCAGAGAACCAAGTAGACCATCCGGTGTGGCTCATCTCCACCGTTGGATTGCAACAGTCGATCATAAATTCAATCACAGTTTGTAAGTACAAGAAAGATGAGGGCTTGATTGAAGGAGCCGAGTGTTCGGTTTGTTTGACTGAGTTTCAGGAAGATGAGACTCTCAGGCTGCTGCCCAAGTGCAGCCATGCTTTTCATGTCTCTTGTATTGATACTTGGTTGAGGTCTCACACGAATTGCCCGCTGTGCCGAGCTAATATTCTGAGGCCTCCTAATTTGGCTTCTGTGGACACGAATGAAGAGACCCAAGTGGAAAATTCTGAGAGTGAAATTGCATTGGGTGTGGATAATCAACGGGGATATGATGAGGTTTGTGAAAGCAGAGCTGAAACAGAGGATGAAGGTGAAGAAGAACACCAAGTTCGTTTTGAAAATGCATCAAAGGAGGCAACAAATTCTAATGGGAATTCCATTCTTGAACTTATAAGGAGGTCCTGGTCTTTTGATTCTTCCTTGGCTGCAAACATGTTAGTCATCAAATTGAAGAATGCTGAGAAATTGCATTCGGATGTTGCTCGAAAGCGATATTCTTCAATTGGTCAGTCTCTACATTTAAGCCCTGTTTTGATGAAGAGGTCTTTGAGACGTAAGTGGAGCATGATTTCTGTTCTTCCCCAGTAAAGGTTGTGACGTTTGTTTGAGTGTTCAAGGTGAGATGATTGTACTATAAAATAGAAATTTCTCATGTGCTCTCAATAAGCTGAGGGTGCTTAAGTTCTGTTTCTGTGGCACGCAAAATGACACATGATTTGAAATTATGAGTTGTGAGGAAAAGAGATTTCAGCCTTTTATTACTGCATATGCAGCATTCAATTGATGTCTGCATAACAATGCTACATGCATACATATACATACCAAACTTATTGTACACTAATCTATAACAGGCATGTTGGCATGTTGACTTAGCCATATAATATTGAAGATGCTCTCCATAAAATGATTAGTAAAGACGATAGAAGTAGTTTCATTGAGGCTTTCTTGGTGTCGATACAAGCGATATTGGAAGAATGCTAATATCGAACACATGGCTTTGATGCAGATAAATGCTCTTAAGTCTTGAACTTTGAGCCTCTTGCATAAGTTTATTGATATGTATTTACTTACCATGTTAATGATGTCATCATGCCATTGTTACTCTTATTTTGGTTACGCAGATAAAGTTTTTGATGAACCGATTGCCATGGGATTTGATTTCCCAGGAATCTTTTAGCCCTTTGGCTTGTCCAAATTTTCTAACCCTTCGATTGTTCAATACGGTATTGTAAGGATAGGGTTTGTTAGAAGACAATAATCTAAATTACGCTTTAAAAGTCACCTAACACTTGAAATATTGGTCAGTTTGGATTGGTGTGGATTGGAGAAATAATCGCTGGATAAAGACCATCTTTGCAAGAAAACGAGTTTCTGGGAGAATGCAACTTGAGCAAGTTAGCTCCCCTTGACCAGAGTCAGTCCAAGATCTTTTTCTCTTTTCTGATGTCGAAATATACTAAACCTCCCATGTTAGGTCAAAGAAAAAGTAAGTACAACCGAGGGAATGGAATACTGTTGTTGACACAAAGTAGCACTAGACAATTAATGTAACAAATTTACCACCGGATTAGCAACTAAATGAATTGGCTTCACGATACATATAATGCAAGGAATGCTCGAGTTCGAAATCAGAGATGGAGCCACATATAAGTCTGAAATTGCCATAACCCAATGTCTCGAGGATCTCCTTCAAATCTTAAATTCAATATAAAAGTATATGTAATTGTTTGAATCTTCTTAAATGATAATGTTCTGATGTTCTGTTGGGTGTGCCTCAAGCAAACAATCTCAAGTGCCCATTAGTTTGAATAGTTTCTGCTACCACAACATCTGCATATCCAAGGTTCCGAGCAGCATCATAATTTCACAAAGCCCAGCTGCAGCCTATTTACTTCTATAAACAGATCGTCATAATTAAAAAAAATTCGTTAGAAAAATTCACCGGATAAAAAGAATGAAATTTGTTTCTTGATACTAAAGAATAATGAAAGAAACTACAAGGTGTGGTGCGGTTGGCAAATTGTCATCTCTAGCTGGCAAGCTACCTAGTGCCTCAATAGCAGGAGTTCGAAACCCATTAGAAGCACTTTGTGGCCAAAAGCAAGCCGAACCCCAAGTAGGGATTAATCACACCCTTAATAATGAAAGAAAGAAAGGACATTTGTCTTGTTTTGTCGGCTAAGTTCTACACGCAGAGGCAGCCATTGGCAACAGTTTGTAAAGCTAACTTTTTATCTTTTCATTGGTCCCAGTCATTTCTCTTTATACACTCATTATAACGTGCCAAAAACAGAACAACTTTAATTTGAATTGCCATAATTTCATTCACGAAACTTCTTCGCTCTTTTTTCTTTTGGTAAATGAAACTTCTTCGTTTTTGCTCAGAACTTGGACTTAACATGTTTATCAAAAAAACTCTTCATGACTAATCCAATAGCTTTTACTTTCTATCGTAACTTCTTGCTCACAAGGCAACTTCCTACCAAAAACGCACTATCTAAAGTGCTCTGGTAGTTAATAAATAATTTTTTTTTTAAAGCAAATAAGATAGGTATAATCTCATGTGCATTCTATTTGAATGAAAATTCAATTGTGGGTATTTTCAGCGGTTGATGTATTGTGGACTTTACTAGCACCACATGATTGTAGTTGCACGAGGCAAACTTGTTTTTGCTGCGTGGCACTACAATCCAGTTAAAAGTGAGTATGCGTATGAAATAAAAATTAATCAATAAAATCGGACAAATGAGCAATTCCAATTCAATCCTAGCTCATTCCCAACTTAGTTTGTCATTGCACATTTACAAGATAACATCTGGCCCAATAACCCATGAGGATTCTGTAAAAGGTTTGCTACTCTCACCTAAACCTCAAAAATAAGGAATAAACATCCCATTTCGGGACTTCATGTCAATTGAGACACCAACCTTATTCTCTAGGTATTGTCCTTTGTAACTTATAACAACAACCTTAAAATTAAGAAAACCTTAAAATTTTAAGTTGAGTACACTGGTTTTCTACTTCGATTAATTATCATCAGATTTTTTTATTTTTTTGGGGTTGGCATCAGACTTCATCCTCCTCTTGGCACATATTGTTACGAGATCATCATATATAATCTTTCTCTCACAATACGTGCACGAAACACACATGAAACTCAAATGCAAGTCGTGAAAAAGGAATTAATCCATGTGCAAGTTAATCTCAACTAAGAGAAACTTACGATTAGATTCATGCATTATTCAAAGAACTATGAGTAATATTCGATTGTACAATGAGGGCCCTACCCTCAATTGTACGAATTGGCCACTTTCGGTCCTTCCATAGCTCAAACTGTTGGACTCTCAATGAAACGAATATTCCCCCAGATTTATGTTAAATTGTAGAAAATTTATGTGATTATATAATTGTAATTTTCCTAACACTTCTGTATATATCACGCAAAACAAGCAATGATAGAGAAAGAAGGTACTTAATATATATTTTCTGTCTATTTTGCTGGTTTTAGGGTTAAAGGAAAGATGCTGTGTTGGAGAGGGATTATTTCAATCATTGTGGCTTCTCTGTAGAGAATTAGATTAGTTCTTTCTCAATACGCAAACATACACCTTCTTAGAAAAGTAAAAAAAGATGAAGAAAAACACAAAATAAAAAGGAAAGAGAGCGAAGGAAAATTGATCCGCTGAGAGAAAAGAATTCAGCTTTCAGCTAAAACCACCTTCTTGAATTCTGCGCAGCATTTGATTAACAGCTGCTGCTATTTCATCCACTGTATTAAGCAAGCACCCTTCTTCAATCTGTCCCAATTCACAACAACAAAAATAAACAAAAATTTTAGTTGGTTTTTCTGTAACTAAAAACCGTAGTGAATTTGGTAAGAGAATAATTGCTAGTATATTTTCACTTTTCAGAGAATTTTTCGTTGTAGTACAAGAACTGCATCTTTCACATCAAACCGGCTTTATGCAAAAAAACTTTGTATGAAACGGAGATAATACTGTTTTGCTATTCCCTGTCAATCATAGACTGCTATATGAAAAAGTTATTAGCATGGCATGTCATGATTGGCCGGGCATAGCAAAATAATGCAAAGGCAAATGAAAAAAAATGTGGTGCGGCAAATAATATAATAGTAAGAGGGTATAAACTGAATATTAGTTGGTAAAGTTGATTAAAAGTCTTAGATGTCCCTATTTACTCCTTTCATTGTTCTTTAATAAAATTTTATATTCTAATTAAGTTCACCTTTTTCTTTTTCAAATTCCTAAAAGCAGCAAACACATGAAAAGAATAAAAACAGAGTTTGCCCAGTGTGGGATTGCTTAACAATAATTAGACTGAGGAAAGTGGGAATTAATTGTGAAAAGGCAAAGCAATCATTTGAAAAGACTTTTACTGTAAAACTACTGTAAAACCTACCTTGACACTAACAGAGTAGAGGACCATTTCATCAACTGTGGTCACATTCAGGTGAAGAACACTGAGCCTGAGACTTTGAAACCCAGCCACCATCTTCAACAGCTGCCTAGGCCTTTTCTCGGAGAGTATCTTAAGGTTGGCATGGCTATCCACCATGGTCACTTCTATGTCTGCTGCTGCCCACTGGTTGCTGTTGCTCTGTGCCATGTTTGGCTCGTTTGCTTGGACCCCAGCTGAGTTGTTGTTGCTCTGAGTTGCACGAGTTGAGAATTGTGGGAAGGTGAAGAACTCAGCCAAAGGTTGTTGCTTGCTCCTTTTGTTGCTGTCCATGGACTGCAAAAGCTGCTCTAGCTCCTTCACAAAATTAATGGCACCCCCAATAATTGATGCTTGGTCACCCTGTAACATTTTTTTACCACATGAATTTTGGTCAGTCCAAAAAAAATTCAATTCAAAAGGACATGTAGTTAGAAATCCAATTATGAATTTGATTTTTGTGATAAAAAAATAATCAAACTGACCCTTTGAGCATAAGACTGCGGCATCAATGATCTGAGGACAGCAAGGTACTCATTCATTTGCTTGCGCCTGTTGCGCTCCACAACAATGTGAGTCATCCTCTGGTTCTCAATTTCCTCCTTGTTCTTGCTACTTCTGGTACGACGTCGTTTCCGCCGGTTTGTCGTTGTTGTTAGTGATGGTGGTGGTGGTGGTGGTGGTGTTTCCATGGCAGAGAGGTGTCCTGGCTGGACAGATTGGTCAGCTGTGCAGGCCTCAGGTGAGGAATTGGGATCCCATTCTTTCACATTTTGCAAAAGTGAAGGAGATGAGGAGCAATAGTCCCAATTTTCATTGAGTACATGTTGCTCTATATGGTTGTTTTGACCCTCTTGTGAGATAAAGTCACATCCCCAAGAAGCTCCTCCTCCATTGAAAGAGTAGAAATCTTTGCAACCAAAGCCAAATGGATACTCTTTTGGATAAACCACAGCTTCTAATGCCATGCTTTTCCCCTGCAAAATCACTTTTTCTAACAGCAGCTCTGTTTTAATTGGTATATTGAATTTTCAGTGCTCTTTCAGGTAGTGTGTGAGGAGATATTGTGTGGCTCTGAAAGGAAGGGAGGGTTTAAAGGGGGAGAAGCTTTTTTGCTCTAAAAGAAAACCCAAATCAGAGAAATTGTATTAGGCTTCAAGTCCAAAGCACTACACCCAAAAGACCAAGTAACAAACTCACCCTTTTATCGTCCCCAAATAAGAAAGCCTGGTTCCTTTTAAAAGAGCCTTTAGCCTAGCAAACAAAAAGCTACATTGTATTGCACGTGAGATTTCATGTAGACCAGTCACTAGATCAAAGATTATAGAGAGATTCTCTTTTGGTTCTCCCAAAGATAGAAATAATATACTAGTCGACTAAGCAAATGACAGTAACGTTATTTTTTATTGTATTTACTGACCGTATTGTTAATAACATCTTTTTCACAATTATGTAATTCACTTGTAAGAATACTATTATAGTTAATTTTCTATACAAATATCGATAATTTGTGGTCGTTGATGCATCGTGAAATTCACATACATCAACAAATTACAAGTAACACTACTCTCACTTGCATAAAAAGATAACCATTGTGTAGCAAATGGAGAAATAGTTCTATTCAACATATTAACCCTTAAACACCTCTAGTCGACTGACTATTAATTAATTAAAATTGTAAGTAGATAATCCAATAGTGGGACCCTCTGGAGGAGACAATTCCCTGGTGTGGGCCCAAGAGCATATCCCAATGTCATGAACAGAACCATTTTAACTGTTAGGACGGTCATCTCCCCGTTCAACCCACTATTTTGGCATGCCAATGGAAGGGCCAAGTTGGTCTTTTCAACAGATCACTGTTTACTCTCTTTCATAATTTTCTGATTTGGGGAGGTGACCAGTAGTTTCATTTGGCAATAATATGGTCGGGACACTTGGACATAGAAAAAGAGAAAGATGACGAAAAGCTGGTGGATGTCTCAGAGATTCTGATGAAGATCTATGAACAGAGGGAGAAAGTGAGAGATGGAAAAAAGAGAGAAGAAAACAAGACACACCAGCTTAGTTCAGAGGAAAACCATGTGACCTCACAAACGGCCACTCTGTAATCATCTCCGATGAGGACTTATTATGTGTCTATCTCCCTTTCCCAAGACCCTATGCACCATTTTACTGTTTTCCTTTGTTTCTCTGTGAATTTTTTTCTCTTATATAATACAATGGTGTTCGTGTGTTACTTGTACCAATAAGTTTTTTGTAGGATCGATAACACATTCAATCTTTGAGAGCTGGGGGTTGGATTTACTTGTTATCTTGGAAAAAATTACAAAAACAACAATAAAGTTGCGAATCCGTGCATTATTGATCTCTGTATCGGTCTGACCATCAAGTTTTTTGAGACAAAAATAGAATTCATTAACATCCCAAGAACATTACAAAATAACCCACATGTTAATAATGGTTTCGTTAAAACCTTCTTAGAAAAAAAGTACCACACATTCTACACGCTAACAAAAGAGTCAAAATCAAGAATACAAAATATAACAAACCATCTCTAGAATAATTATACCCAGCAAGTTAATCGTTATTTTTTGATGTAGAACTCGGTAGATCCATTCTTTGCTTACATAGCCGTGAACTCAATATCACTTGGATTAGCATATGTCACATGGAAATCAAATAAGAATTTGTTTTAAATAGAACCCTAACCTTCGAGAGACAGAGAATGAAAAATAAATTACAGTTATCTCTATAGAAAAATAAAATAAAAATTCAGCTGTTTATATATGCACAAAATGGCCGATTGTTACATCCAAAAAGAGCGGCGAACATGAATAGCCAAATGAATGAATGAGCCAATACTATAACAATTTCAAACTTCATGGTTATGTTTACTAATTTTAAAAAGATAGGGACCAAATTACTTCGCAATCCAAACTAGGAGGGTGCAAAATATAATTAGTCATATGTTTTAATACTAATTAAATCCAATTTCAATAAGACATTCTCTAGGGCTTCTCTTGTGTCCTTCCATGGAATTTTGCTAACACCATGGTACTATTTTAATTTTGTTTCCCATTTTAATATTGCTGCATTGAATTGTTTTTTGAGTTATTCCATTCATTGGTTTTAATTACAATTTTACCGTCCTTGGATCTATTAAAAAAATGAGCAAAATCCATACCAACCTGGCATTCCCTTGAATGGATCACGACTAGTTGTAGTTCATAAGATTCGACGACCAATTAAGTTTTGAATGGAATGCAACTTGGTTGGTGTCATTTTGTTTTTTTTGTAAACTCAGTGTTTTCTTCCATAATTAAGATCACTTTGAAAAACAATATATCTGCCTATTTTAGAGTATTGTTGATATGATATCTACTAAATTATCAGTAGAGTAAGGATTGCTACCAACTTATTGCATCAATCATCACATTAAGTTTTTCCTTCTTTTTTTTCCTCTTTTCTTTTTACATTAGGATTGCTATCAGCTGACGTGGTAGTACAGTATCACTCTATAATTTCTCCTCTTTTCAAGTAATTTCAAGTGATATTGAGAACATCTACCTATACCTGAAATTTTGTTTCCGATTCTCTCCTCGGTTATCGCATTTCTATAATTAATAAAAAGACTACTTCAGTAACTCTAAATTTATCCAAGCATAAAAAACTGATGGCACTATATTTTATGGATCAAGCCCTATTTGATTCTCCTAGTCAGTAGGAATAGATCTGAATCGAAGGGTTTCAGAAATCTAAACTGAGGGCTATTGTGAAATAGCACGCCAACACTACAACCCTACCTTTTCATGTCTAACTATATATATTAGGTTTTGTCAATTGTGGAATGCAGTGGAAACCTATAGAGGGTCCTTATTAGCACAACTCATCACCTAATAAAACACTGAATTTAATTCAGATTATGTCTATTATCATAATCTGTTCCCTAATGGCATGTGCTTCATGCGCGAAGTACGCGTAGCAGAACCTTTTAGCTTACGCAAGGTGGCACAATGTACAAACTAGGTTTAATTTATATATTAATTGACTCAATGTGGTGTTTTAATCACAACTTGCTTGGCCAGATATCTGGTTTATTAAATTCTAAAACCTATTAGAATAGTTGTTTGTTGACTTGTTCATGAAACCATGGAATTGTGACCTCAAATTCTGGGAACCCTGCTAATTGTTCTTTTTCCTGCTTTGGATTTTCCTTTTCGGATTCCAGCAATATTAGTTGGATGAATATACACACACATATAGAATTTCAGTTATTGAGGAATTTGTCAAATAAAGCTTATTTAAAGGACAACCTTGTAAGTTATAAGGCTCATTTCGCATTGTATTTTACTAATATGAACCGTATATTTTATAAATATTCATTCAAAGATCATTTCTACAAAAAATCACTTCAATCCGATATCATTTAAGTTCATTCATATACGGGGTTAAAATTTCAGTCTATATTACCACTTAGATCTATATCATCCTTTTCAATATAATTTACACGGGAACTTTTTTTTTTCTTACCAAAATATATTGGATACTTGCAACATGTAAGACTCAATGATTAACGACTCATATACTCACTCACTCATGCTGTATTTAGCAAATTGTATCTCCAAATTTTGAAATCGTCTTTTTTCTATGATTGTTTTCTATGTGGCTGAGCATACTTATTTGTCAAAGCATCTGCCATCAAATTTACTTCACGTAAGGTTTTGTTTTGCCATTGGAGCGTTTCCCTCCAATAATTTTTACTTTTTAAAGTTTGCCAAATGTCAAACTCATCTTCGATCTTGTGTGATCTACGAAAGACGAAGGTACGTTCTCCAATTGATCAGATGACATGGACTAAGATTGTTCCGGAAAGATACGTAAAGAAGTCGTTTATGATGTGTTTGGGAGTGCCTTTTCACACCAACTTAAAAACTATTTTAACTTAAAAGCGTTTTCCCTAGGCCTAGTGTTTGGTTAAAATATAGACAGTGATCATGTGAAGGATTTCATCCTCTACAAGTTCTGGTTAGCTGTATATCATCAATAAATCTAGTCTAGATAGGCTGGCCTATCTACACTTGTTTTCGATGAAGACAGTTCATGGAATGAATTTACAAATTGGATCATCTGCAAAATCTTGAAAACTAAAATTTGGTCGTACGTCAAGGAAAATAATAAGATCATATAAATTGATATTGTCGATAAAATATCGAAAATGTACAAAATACTACTCGCAACCTACCACTTGCCCTCTTTAAAAATAATTACATGGGAAATGAATTAATTTGAGGTCTAAATGTACCAAAGGTTGCTTGTTTATTATTTTGTAGGGCAAACAAACTCACAAGCGTACCAAATGTCTCTGGTCCAGGGGATCTGATTTTAGGCCTAGCTGGATCAAAGGTAAATTCATTCTAGTTTGACCAATTCCGAATAAAGTTGTTTGTTTATTATGCCAAGCATGAGGTGCTCATCCAACGAATATTGGCCTGGTGTAACCAAACAAAAGGGGACAGAAACAAGAATCATCTGCTCACTTACCTATATATAGACTTCTATTCTATATATACATAATAAGAAAAATTAAATGACGTCCATCTTTCATTTCAATACTAGTTATGATTGCATGAACAACATAAATTATTTGTAACATTATGTACCTATTTTCATATAGATCATTATAATCATTTTACTATAATGCACCTGCAATATTATTCACTCATGAACTTTCATAGTTTTAAATTATTCGCATGCGAAAGCGAAGTAAGTAACGAAATATACAATGTCGATAGTCGAAAGTGCTTACATACAAACGGATGCATAAAACTTCTCTCGTGAAAATAATACCAACGTTCGTATACTCATGCAATGGCATTGTCCTTAACATGTCAGAATGAAATTTTATAATGTTCCTTTTAGAATAATTGGTCAAGCCCGAAGAGTACCTCATTCAAGAATTATTTTATCGACGGTAAAAAAATCATTAACGATTAAAAAAACATAACACACTGCATTTTTCCATGTACGGAATCCACAGAAGTGCAATGAACCTATCAATCATGAGTCCATGACAACAATATAAACAGGTTTTGAGACCAAAAAACCAAGAAGCAGGCGCAGATAGAAAGTGACCATTTTGAAATTTAAAATGTGAAATTAGGATGTTTGTCTTGGAGCTCTTGGTATAGAATGTATAGGTAATAATTGATTGTTTTTTTTTTTTATGCTATAAAAAATGCGAAGCTTCTACACTTCCACTTAACTGGCACAAAATCAATAATGTCTCTTTTGATTATTTTAGCCGGAACTATATTTTGGCAAACCATTCCTTGCCAACACATGCATTAATCTATGGGTTCAGTATCTTCTAGGTTATTATATGAAATGATGAACATATATATGTAATCATGCGCACAACCCTTCTATTTGGTCCTCCCTCATGGCTTAGTATTTGCGTGCATATTATGGACCCTTTTGAGGCATATAATCTATATATATAGCTAGCGCTAAGCAATAGTAACTTAATATGATGTGAATATCTCGTTTGTAATTACTCCACAATATGATTTCACGATCAGAGTCGTATGTTTTTTTGGGGGGTTCTGAGGTCTTTACTCAATGATTATTCCAACAAAACTTCACACAAATTGGAAATTGTTTTGTTATCTAACCATAATAAAATAAATTGATGAACACGATATTATAAACAATAAAAATGCTCTATGACGGATGACCTAAAAATTGATCCGGTGCAGATCATGGGATTAAATTGTGTAGTAAGTTACACAATTTGTATTAACGTTGTATTAAATAATTAAGTGGTATGTTTGAACATTACTATATAATATGATTTGAAGTCTCTGTTAATGAAATCTACAAATATTCTCAAAATTTCTGTATTGGTTTCCAACTATTTTATATAAGGAAAATATTTGGCAAATATTTGAGAAAGCAATTCTACACATTGGAAAATATTCCATTCTCCTATCACGAGCCTCCATAATATATCCGACAGTACAAAATAATGTTAGGTCGGCAACAAAATATTTGATCTGGTTAATCAAATATTGCCAGAAAAAAGCATCTTGTGGTCAAATCGACAAATATGTATCGGAAATCACATATTAAATTATTCTACATTATTTCATTACATTGATGTTAATTAAAACGGTGTTCAACGGATAATAAGGTACTTGTGTTCAACGACAATTTATATAATCTCCATCTTAGCTGGGGTTGTTGTAGACGTTCTTCATCAACTTGAATATATATATATATTTTTAATACAAGCGATAGTCTAAATTACATGGAAGGGGAATTTCTCACACACACGCACATAACTATGATGCCATGAGACTTTGAACCTGAGACCTCTTATCTGCTCTTTGCTACTGGGTTAGACCCCGTTGGCTTCGTGAACTTGATTTTATTTGACAATACTCTCTCAAATTTGATTAAAAAATTTCTTAACTAAATTGTATACCATTTAATCAAACTGGAACATAAAGTAGAATATTGATCCTGTCTGTGTTTCTAACTCGTCAAAGATATATGGTATATTTTTCAGCAATTTCTTTTATAGGAAAAGATACTGCATATCTCAAATTTGACCCATTACGTACAAGTCCCCATCTTAATTATCTGGTACACAAACATAAGGCAGTGTTTTTCTTTTTCTTTAAGTAACAACAAAATTTGTCACATACATATACAACTCGTGATCAAGTTGAAGACAAGTAATCAATTTTCAAAGTTAGATTATACGACCTTTATAATCAATAATAAACAATAAATAAAACCTTAAGAAAGATGTCTTCTGCAATGTGATTTTGAATGCGGTACAAATAATTTTATTGTTATCAAATTTGTTCATTCTCATCTTCAAGTTATTTGACTCACTTAATTAAATTCATTGTGGCATGAGAACTATCGTTTTAATTTTCTCTTAATCACAACGAACTCCGAGTTAATACTGCCCGACAATTATTAGTAGAAATCATAATTGGATCACAATGTTTAATTAAGCCAAAAGTAGTGTTTACAAGACAATGAGTCATAATCAGCAATCGAATTTGCTTTCTTGGAAGCATGATGCATGATAATGTGATCATACTGTAAAATGATTAAAGGAGATTAGTAATGTCATTAACTGACTTAAACCCAATTAAGATTCCTTTTTAATTAGCTTTTGTATTTGCCCAACAAGACATAAAATGCCTGACCGGAAATCTCCCATTTTGTGGAATCAGCCAAGATACAACAAAACCCTAGAAACGAACAACTTCACCAGCTAATGTGGTTGTCCAACGTAATTAAATACCCCAATTAGAATATAAAATTCAAAAATTAATCTGAGCCGGAGAAACATATAATTAAAAAAAGCCATTTCGCATGGCAACAATTTCAGTTACATAATATTGATGGTACATCTGATTTAGGCAATCCATGGTAGCAAATTCGTCTGCTTCGACTGGACAGAAAACAAGTTGGACATTAGCAGCCCTACACTTGGCTTATTGTCCCCTACAGGCCTCCACAACCAAAACCGCAGCACCGCGGCACAACCAAAACCAGAGGCCTCCTTCACAACACAACAACAATGATAATTTTGGCTTTCTCTTGCTAGTTGCCACCGCAAATTGACTCATTGCTTGCTTGTCTTTAATATTTGTTTCAGGAAATTATATATATATATATATATATCATCTAAATCCATTATGAATTGCCATGGTTGTCTCAAAATTTGTTCTTCTAACCCGTTTTATACTTAATTTAAAATAAAATTTAACACCTTAGTTGGTGTGTATATAAGCCCCACATCGATAAATTATTGGGTCAATTTGGACTTCTTAAGCGATTGCGATTGCAAGGAGTCTCATTAGTGTCTAGTCTTTTTTAGGTATAGTGTTGATGTGATGTGCACTTCTCATTGAGTTTTACCATGTGGGCTCGAGGGCATATGTGTGGATCTCCCTACTTATTTTGGGCTTATTAGGCTACTTACGAGTTTGGCATTTTTGGGCTCAACATTAAGACTTAGTAGTTATTTTGTTTTGATTTTTTGAAATGGTTATAAAGTTCGAGGTTTTGTTCCTAAACCAGTTAGCTAGTACATTAATTGGGTTAGGGTCTGGGAGTGCTTGGAACGGCTAAAACCCCTTTCTAGAGAAGTGCATGTCTTGTGCTTTTTCAGCAAGCACTGTCAAGTGCTTTTCCAAGAAGTACTTAGATTTCTTATGAAAATTTCAACGTCTTTATAGTAAAAACATTTTTTTTTAAAGCGTTTATAAGCAGAAATTTTTCCTAAAAAAGCAATCCTAACGAGCTCGTAGGTTAGTTTGATTCTAGTGGATTGATAGTTTCCAAAACCGATTATGTTGTAAGAGAACCGATCAAATTTAGAAGGCCTTTATATTGTCGGGAAAGGATAGACGGACTTAATATTCTCCTAAACCCATGAGCTCTTTTCTAGAAACTCCTTTTCCAAAATTTTGCCCATAACCATGAGAATCTTTGGGCTGTTCTTTCTTTCATGAGCCCACTGTTTGATAAATTGATTGGGGTCATTAGGCCGAAGATTTACAAAATAAATTTCCCATAAGAAGATCAAGGTTGATCATTGCGAAAATAACTGTAGAAGACAAAAGGATTACCTTGTTCCCATCGATCATGGATGAAGAATTTAAAGAGAGTTAATTGAAGCAATTAAAAAACTAAATTAAAACTGGGCTGTTGATTTTAATATAATCTAATTCCAAGCACCAAAAGTCATATGATTCTACTTCGTGGATAAAATTCTTGATTTTGGGGTCTTTGAATTTTATTTTTTAATCTTAAACTCATCTTTAAAATTCTTGATAGCAAAAATAGAAGACAAAAAAATATTCTCCTATATTTTCATCTCGTTCTTCTCTCCTTTGGTTTGCTCTACTAAAATATTAGGGAAATGAAAAGGTGAAATAATGATTTTTCTTTCTTGTATAGAGTGGTATTTTTTTCGGAATTCAAATAGGAAATAAAACATTTCTTCTGGTTTTGTGTTTTAAGCAGTCAAAAAGACGATGATGTTATCATATGTCATGCTATGTACCCTAGAAAGTTGTTCATTTTGTTCCAACGATGATGACAATAAGTCTTGACGAGTATTCTTGTAGTTATCATCAAAATAGTTCCATGGGCAAAAAATAAAATAAATAAAAAGCAAATAAATAAAACATCAAAAGACTTTCATCTAACAAAGTTTCATTAGTCAAAGGAACATACTTATCTGTTGAATCAAGGAAGCAACAACTACGAATTTTTTATTTTATAAATTAAGATTTGGTTAAGCCCAAGGGGGAAGCCCGGATTAAAAATTCTTGACGAGAGAGTGAATATAATATTAAATAACTATAACTATATATATATAATTATAAGCCCATGGTTTTTAAAGAGCATGAGTAGATATTTTGATTAGATACTTGAGATTGAACGAATGCAATCCTCTCCAATTAAGAAAACAAATGAAGAAGCACTCGAATGTGGACTTTTAATTAGAAAACTTGATGAACAAGTGAGCTTTCTCTGTCACTCTGGTTTTTATATATCACAAGCATGAATTTAAATTTCCCCGAGTAAATAAATTGACCAGTCTGCCTTACATTCTAATGTCTAATATGTCATCAAGTTGGGGGGCTGCGCATATTGAATTAATGGGTTAATTATCCAATCCCCTTCCTATAACTTATTCGTTTATAAGAAGCTTCCTGGGTCCGACCAGAATTGGCTTTAGCATTACTGTACTAGTTACATTTCCAGGTCTACTTTGGTAGGCTAAGAGAAGGACATGCGGGGCGAATTATCAGGATTTCAAAATGAACTGGGCAGGATTTACATTACAAAGAAATTTGACGGCACAAGAGAATTTCATTGACAACAAAACATAACACACCTAGTTATGGGGACGTAATAAGCCCGTAACCCTCAAAATGCATCTAGATAGAAACTATGAGGTAAATAAACACGCAATGCAAATACAAAATAAAACTATTTAAGTAGCACTCTTTGAGACTTCAAATAATTAAAATCGCTAATTATTATTCCAACACTTGCATCCATCTATGAGGACATGTCATCTCATCATTATTCTTTTGTTTAGTAATACAAATGATATTTGAAGAGAGAGGAATAGAACACATAATTTTGATTCAGTGCATGCAAAAATGCTCTTAAACATATGAAGTACAAGTCCCTTACCTGCGATCTCACATAAAATACAAATTCTGTGTAGATAACCGTTCTTAAACACTAGAAGTACAAACCCGTTATAGACAATATCATCCTGATGTAAGAGTTTTTCATATCATAAATTTAGAGGTGAGCAAGTGGAGAAAGAGGATATAGGTCGGCTGGTCATCTCAGGTTATATATAACTTATTTGATGTTAGAATGAAATTCAACTAGTCAACTTTTAGTTTGGGAGGCCGTCCTGGTACCGTTTTAGCCACAAGTTGCAATTCCCATTTTCATTGCTTTCACGTTTGCAATTCTTACAATAAATAGTCCAAAAGAGTATTCCCTTTCTTGGGTCTTCTTTTGCCGCCTATGGAACTACCTACTACCAAAGTAACCGTGCTTATTAATTCCGTAGTAGCGTTCCATAGCGAAGAATCACGCATGTCATTATTCAGGTGTTTGTTTTTTTGTTTGTTCTTGTAGTACCCTCCCTTGCAACGAGCCTCAATCCTCAGAGCTTGAACATGGCAGCTACTTTTCACCTTCCAATTTGTGATTCTATATTACTGTCAGCTAAGTTGGTGCAGTTTAAAGAAAACAACAACTCATGAAGGCACCAACCAATGTTCTAGAATACAGATTAATAATTGTTTTTAGTATAAAAAATAAAATTTGCTCATGCCACCTACACAATTCTACTTCAACTATTCTCGTTGTAATCACCCAAACCACAAGAAAACAACAGGCACAGCCATCTCAAACTCAAAGCGTCCCAACCTCCATTTCC
>NC_024127.1:5381458-5410829 GCF_000346735.1 Prunus mume
ATCCACCCCTTTTATTATAATAAAAAAATTCCAGTATTATATGTTAGATAATCCTCCATAGAAATTTTATTTTCTTCTCGGTCCCACCTTCTCCATTAGTCAACCTCCACAGCCTCCTTGCTCTACAAACAAACCCACACGACACGACTCATTCAAACCCCTCAACTATATTCATTCTCTCTTCTTCCCTCTACCTCTCTGTATACAAAGCTCATGGAGTAGAGCCAACCCTTTTCTGCCCTTTCCGGTTTCTGCTTCTCTTTGAACAGCAAACCCTAAATCCAAAGCTAGTAGTGATTATGAGTTTCAACCATGCCGCCTTGTTGGCGTGGACGCTCAGCTTCCTCCTGTTCTCGCAGCAGATCACAGCCCAATACCCACCGCCTCCGCCGCCATCCAACAACTCAGGCGGGCCGAGATTCGACATCAAGATGGCCGTGGTGATGGTGGTCCTGGTCGTCGTCTTCTTCATCCTCGGCTTCTTGTCCGTCTACACCCGCCAGTGCGCCCAGACCCGCCTCCAGGGTCATGTGGACCTTGCGCTCCGCAACGGCATGGCGCGTGGGCTCGACCCCGCCGTCATCGAGACCTTCCCGGCTTTCCTCTACTCCGACGTCAAGGGGCTCCAGCTCGGCAAGGACTCGCTCGAATGCGCCGTGTGCTTAAACGAGTTTCAAGATGACGAAACGCTGCGTTTGATCCCCAAATGCGATCACGTGTTCCACCCGGATTGTATCGACACGTGGCTGCTCTCTCACTCCACTTGCCCAGTTTGCCGGGCCTACCTGGTTCCCAAGCCGGGCGAAGAGCCCTACACTTGGGTTGACCCGACTTACCCCGATATCGAATCAGGACAACCTGATGCAGGCCCGTGTACTGTGGATGAACCGCCACCACCGCATATGCCACCCCGCCAGGTGTCAGTTCGGGTGGTTGAAGATCAAATCAAAGAGGAAGAATCTGAAACGCCAGTGGTTATTAATTTGGTGAATGTGAGTGAAGGAACCAATCAAAGAGGTCCACCTAGGTCGAGGTCAACAGGTTTTAGACCGCTGAGGTCAGGATCAACTGGGAGGCGATTCACTGGAATATTATTTCCAAGGTCACACTCGACCGGTCACTCGTTGGTTCGACCCGGCGAGAACGTCGAGAAGTTTACACTGCGATTACCAGACGAGGTACGAGCTCAGCTCATGAACTCGGCCTTGATTCGTAGCAGGAGTAGCAACGTGGCATTCCCAAGGGCTGGGAGTTCAAGGAAAGGTATTAGGAATGACAGCGTGCGTGGAAAGAGCCCCAATTTGTATGAGCGGTTCGACCCAAGCTCAGGGTCAAACCGGGCGAGCCGGTCAAGTCGGTGGGGTTTCTCAATGATGCCACCTTTTGTTTCTCGGAACGGTTCTGTTAGGAACCAAATTGGAGATAATGACGTGGCAACCCAGTCGACAGTTGCTCCATCGGAATCGAAGAAATCACAGTTGGCTCATATTGACGGTGATGATGATGAACGGTCAACTGATGCCTTGCGGAGAAAATATCAGGTTTAAAATATGTAGCAGTTTAAATTTGCCTCTACTCAAATTTTGTGTACATATTTATTTAAATTTGTTTCTTAAATTTTTTTGTTCAAATTGTGAGACAAAACATGTAATTAGAGTTATCCGCACAAAGTGAAGAATAAAGTAGTTGGAGAAGGGAGAGTTTGTGATTAATGTATGTAATTACCATATCACCCTTAACTTGTTTATTACTATTATTTTTTTATATACAACCGATATTTTATTTTAAATTAATTTAAACTACGGAGAGAGATATTTAAACTTAGGTGCAGAGTGGGGAGAATATCTCATCTAGCTAACTTGACTAAGCCCATGTATGCCCTTAACTTATATATTTATGTGTTCAATTTGTTTAACATTAAAAGGACATAATTGACTTTTCGCAGCACAAGAGGAATGAGTTATTTTCGATCAGATTTTGTGGTACCCTTTTTCTTTTCTTCAACCGTTTCACATGAGGTAAGATTGATCACAAAATTGGCTATAATAGGAAATTAATCATATAGTTTTAATTAATTGGTGGTCATGTTTGATTGCTGAGCTGAGCTTTTGTTTTATAATTTTATATCTAGAGATGAGGATCCAACCTTGTCAAGTTTATATCCATATGATGTGTTGAAAGTCAAAGTTTATACCAAACAACTTAAAACTACATTTGTTTTCAATCACATTTACAAATTAATTAAGAAACGACATTAAATGAATGAGACTTCGATGTAATCCAAGCTGCATTTGCATATGTCTGAAAGCGAACGGATCCTGAAACAGGATGATTTGTTTTTAGCTTTGTGTCAACTCTTCAAGTCATGATCTAATTTCCAAACGGTTGCGATGACTGATTAGGCTGTTTGGTGGCATGTGAGGAATATACTATGTTTCTCGTCATGCTCAATACCTTTTTTTTTTTTTTTAAATCAACGGAAAAATGGAGATTTGAATTTGTAATTTTCATTGACATGAGAAAGAGAACTACTTGTACCATTAGACTAAAAACTAATTTGTTCTAACACAATGTTGAGGGAGTCTTCCTCGCCCCACATTTCTCCAAAATTCATGACGGCCTTTTGTCTTATATTTTATACCAATGTCAAGAAACTTTTCTTTTAAATTACAATTTGTCCACAAACCATAATGTATATGCAAAGATAAAAATGGAAAGATCTTCAAATAAGTGGAAGCAAATACTCTAAAATCAAATGGAAGACAATCTTTCAATAAATGGAAGTTACTACTGTAAACTAATTACATAAATTCCTTAAACCCTATACACACATAGAATCACATCAAGGAAAAGATCTTGAATCAAATAAAAATATTACTCAGAATATATAGTACTTACCTGCCATTGATGAAAGCTCAAAAGAAAAGTCTTCTATTCTCTGTAGAGTTCTTATGTTCAATTAGCAATAGGGACTAGAAGTTTTTTAAAGTGTGTTTACCTGCCATCTTATATATATACAATCCCCTTCTATTGAGGGATCCCTCAAACAATTTTATTTGAGGGACGCTCTTTAGGGTACCCTATAATTTTTTTTCCAATGATCCAAACCATTTATTTTTTAGGTTTTCATTCATAAATCATTCTTACAAAAAATTAGACAAATTGGAAACCATTTAGACATCTAATTGTGTCATACTAAATTAATGAACACAGTGATTCAAGAAAGTAATAAAATTTTAATAATTTAATTAAGTGATTAATTGATATTGGATTAAAGTGATTTTTTGTAAAGATGATATTTGAATGAATATATACAAAATAGATTGTTTAGATTAGCGAAATACAATGCAAAGTAGACCCTACAAGAGTGTCCCACAAATAAACTTATTTGAGGAATCCCTCAATAGAAGCTCTATGTGTATATATATATATATATATATATAAGTTTTTTTTTGTTTTTTGTTTTTGTTTTTTGTTTTGTTTTGTTTTTTGTTTTTGGGGTGAACAAAGTTCAGAAGGAGGGGAGGCTATCCCATCCAAGGATCAGAGCATACCAAGGTCTTTTTGAGGACTTACGGTGAGGGCCTTAACCCTTTTTTTTGTTTTTAGAGATTACCCATTAAAAGGGATTTTCAATAGCGGGACTCAAGCCTAAGCCTTGATAGTGAAGAAAACGATCTTTACCAAACTCAACTAACCCTCAATTGGTGAGGAACCATAATATGTGAATGTATAGAACACAATGAAATACAACCCTACGATAAGATAAAGGCTTAAGGTTCCAAAGGGGAGGGAAAAAAAAAAAACCATTTAGGCTTCGGCCCCATTCTCACCAATATGGGCTCAACCCTCCAATTTCGGGCATTTGTAACTGTATTTCCTACTTGGGCCCATTTCTTTTGATACGGTGCCAATTTTGTCGATACCTGGACGGTCTTATATATGGTCACTCATATTCTGATATATTCCATTTGTCAATTGTATTAGTCAATTCTGTCAGACGAAAACGATTGAAATTAAATGTGAGGCAGGTTCCCTTCTAGCCTAAGAAAGATCGATGTCGATATGCTAGAATGAGAGGAGCTACATAATACGCGTGTGAAAAACCTAAATAAGATACTTGTCATCGCTTTATAGGACAATTTAAGAGGAGGAAAAGTCCATATATACACGCCATTTACCTTTAAGTTACCATAGTTATTGGTACTATTTCATATGCTATGAATTTGTTTCGATGATCTCATCTCATGTTTCTGGATTCAACATCCAAATATTTGATTCTTGAATCCTTAGAGGTTATATCTCTAGTCGAAAATCAAAACATTTAGGGAATCCTTAGATATATAATTTATTTTTTAAGATTTACAAGGATCAATATTAATGCTATATCATTTTTCTTTGTGGTAGACTAAGCACGATGAAACATCTAATTGGACTTTGGACTACGTCAATGAATCCTATAATGGTCGACTCAAACATTAACATACCCTTTCATAAAACATTAAAAATATAAAAGTACAACATCCTCGGTATTGCAGATTTGAATATTTCAAAATAATTAAGGAATATATACGGAAGAGAAAGAATCCAAGTAGACAAAAGAGTGAAAAACTTCAATAAGTATTTCCGTGTTACGTGTGTCAAAGTAAATGACAAATACCGTTCAATTAAAATTTATCATGCGTTACATAATCTTAATCGTAAATAAAATCATATAACCCATTCTTAAAAAAACCAGTGTCGGCCACTCAACTTGACACATGACAGAAAAGTACCCACTGTAACATTTGTGGACATGGACGCCATAAACATTTACCTTATATCTTATTTGTAAACCGTTCTATATTTACGCTGCCATAACAATTAGATTTATATTTATTAATTTTTATTATACTCAAAGCGTTATTCGCGCTCCAACTTACACATAAGTGTAAGAACACACTTAAAAAGCGTTCAAGCCTATCTTCCCATACGGTAAAAAGCCATGCACAGTTTGCACACACACACACGGACACCACCAAATTATGAAACCGCGTTTGCCTGTCAATTTATACCCTCCGCCCTCTCCCAACTCCCTCTTCATTCACTTTTCCAATCAATTCGTCCATCTTCCATGGCCCGTATCAAGCTCATCGGCATTTTGAAAGACAAAGTCTCGATCCTCAAGGCCACTCTATACATCAACCGCCATGCCTCGTCAGTGCACGTTGCCGTCCTACGCGCCACCACCCACCACCCGTCACGGCCGCCTTCCGAGGAGAAGATCGCCTCGGTGCTTGCTCTTGGGCACTCCTCACGTATCACTGCATGCGCATGCATTGAGGCGCTCATGGATCGCCTCCACGGAACACACAGCGCATTTGTTGCCCTAAAGTGCCTCTTGACCCTCCACAACATTATAGCGAAAGGGTCATTTATTCTCAAAGACCAGCTTGCTTTTTACCCTTCTTTTGGGGGACACAATTTCTTGAACCTCTCTATGTTTTCTGACAATTCTGATTTGGTCATGTGGGAATTTTCTTCTTGGGTTAGATGGTACGCTGGGGTGGTTGAGCAGAATTTGATGGTGTCTAGAGCAATTGGGTATTATCTCAACTCATCGAAGAAAGATAAAGAAGAGAAGGCACTTGCGTTACTGGACTCGGATTTAGCAGTGGAGATTGAAGTTCTTGTAGAATTTGTGGTACGAATTTGCGACGCACCAAATTCTTTGGACCTTCAGAGGAACAATTTGGTTTATGAGGTTGTAAGAGCTGCAGCGGAAGATTACAGGTCTGTTCAGCGAGAAATCTTGGCCCGAGTGAAAGAAGTTGGGGACAGAGTCGACTCAGTCGAGGGAGTGAATTCTGATGAGTTGATTCAGTTGATTGACGCGTTGGAGAGGCTGGAGGGTTGCAAGGGGAAGTTGATGCTGTTGTTTCTAAACAGGAAGAGGAATGATGGGTTTTGGGATACGGTTCGGGAGACCAAGGCCATGCTTGTGGAGACGAAGAAGAAGAAAGAAGAGAAGAGCCTGGTGAGGTTTGTGGGGAGGGACGAGTCGGCCGAGTCGACGCAGTTTTGGAACCCATTTCTTGAACCAGGACAGTTGTTGCTGTTACCATCTGGTGGTGGGTGGTTGGATTTTGGCCCAACCCCGATAGCTGTTTGAAAAAGTAGATTATTGGACCGGGTCGAGTTTTTGTAGCGGTGCACTTTCTAATTATATGTGAATTATGCTATTTAATATGAATCACTCGTATGTAAATGTTTCTAGATTGAACAAAATATTTATCTTTTTCGTATAATTGAAAGAAAAGATGAATCTTTTGTCTTTATGACAATTTCTTCAATAAGAATTTAAGTTAATGATTGGTTTACATATTTCTATTCTTAGCTGTTGGATTGCATTCAGTAGATGTAATCAATCATTAACATAAAATACTTATTGATCTCTATATATGGTTTGATTTTTGGTGTGAAGTGTGAATCAATATCTGATGTCACAATTTGAACAATGTGGATGTGAAATTGTGATGTATGCCGACATAATGGTTCAAAGACCACCTTTTTTTTCTTTGTGGGGATAATAATAACAAAGGTGGCTTTGTTGTTATTGGACAAAAACTTCCATTAGGTTTGTTTTTTCTTTGGAGAAAAGTTTGGACAAAAGAGAGAATGAAATTTTGAGCTAGGGTTTGATTTTTCTCATGGATGCTTTTGCATATTTTAGTCTTTTTGTAGAGAGGAGGTTGATGGGTTACCTTTGTCACGTCTTTGCCAAATGCGTCAAAGTTAACATTGATGTTGATTGTGTTTTCATCTATTAGTTTGCTTGTGGATGAGCTCAGGCTGCTAAGATTTGTCTTCTTTGGACGGCAAGTTTTATAAATGCTCCGGCCAAGCTATTGCAATGACCTTTATTTTGAAGGGTCATTGTTATACTGATTCCTTGGTTACTGTTCGAAAACTTAGCTTAATAATAACTTAAATCGCATCCATGTGGCTTGCATTTTGCACATTGCAAAAAATAAAACAGTGACCAAAATGTAACCCAGGTCGGGCGGGATTACCACAGTTGTTGTGGCCCTCTCTCTTTTCCCCTGCTTGGCACCCATGATCGAAATTCGAGAGTTTCTTTCCTCCCAATGTAAAAAAAAAAAACCGAAATGTTGGGAAAAAATGGGATTGATGGGAATGGCATGACAATTTTATGTTACTCTATTATGTTTTTTCTTGTGCTGCTTGAAATTAAGCAAGCTCACAGTGTGTGCAAGTAGCAATAAGAATAAAATATGCTGTTATTGTTGTTCCTCTGTTTGATCATCTGGGTTAGGAGTTGACCACTTATTCACACGCTGGCTGGCCTCTTGAGCCTGCACAAATTGGTCAACCAATATTGTATCATAAAATGTTAGCTTCAGCTTCCCTTAATTCTTCTTTTATTTCTTTTGGTTGAAACAAATAAGTGGGCTTTTTTTTTCTCTCTGTGAAAAGAAGTGAGTGGACTTTTATGTTCGAATCATACCTCCTTTTCCCAATCACGTCGTGTTGTCACGATGGCCAACAGCACTGTTTGGACAGCAGTTCCACCAAGGATCATCCCACCCCATATACCCTGTATTTATAAAAGAAAAATTCCACAAGCATACTGAGATAATGTAGTAAATTAGTGCTTGAAAGAGCTCATTAGAAGTGTATATATTATATGAATCAGAGCACCCAAAATTAGGAGCCAAACATACCATAACACCTAAGTTGGCGACCCATCCCATTACAAATCCAAGTGGGAGCCCAATAATGTAGTAGCAGAAAAGATTTATATATGCCACCCATGCTTGCCACCCTGAGCCCACAGCCACTCCTGTAACATTTTAGGCATCGCAATATTCAAGTTAAGCACTGAACCATCGTTAACCGTTGATTTAGGTGAAACCTATAGTTAGATCCGAATATATATATTCAACAAATAACCATCTATGTACATATAAGTGACTGTCATATTTTTCGGTAAGCAAAGATCGTATACCTACGAAAGTTTATGAATGGTTAAAAATTAACCTGATAAGACGGGTTGAACACCGTTAAGTAGAATTGTGATGGCCAAGAGGTAAGACATTTCACTAACTGATTGGAGGACATCAGTGCTGGAAGTGAATATGTACCCAAACTGATCACGGAATATAATAATAAGTATGCAGAAGAATAGGGCAATAAAGGTGGATTCCGCAGCAGAAACTTTTGCTGCAAATTTTGCTGCCTGACCATTTCCAGCTCCCAGCTCATTTGCTACCCTTACTCTGTGAGTTCATGACCAAAAAGAACGAACATTATAATTATATTTACCATAAGCAAAATAAGAGAATAGATGTCTCTTTTTCTAGCAAAGTGTTAAGTTTTTTTTTCCTTCAATTGTTTATTAAAAAAAGTGGCGAGAGGTCAAAAATAGTTACCCTGTTCCAGCAAAGAAGGCTAGATGAATCATGAGCTCCCACCCATTTATAGTCATGCTGCAAATTTTAATGCAAACAATACAAAAAAGAGAAGGTTAAAACTTAAAACTTACAGTTACAGTATGGTGAAATTGAAAATTTACCAAATTAGAAGAAACTGCAAGAAAAAATAAAAATAAAGTAGTAGTATACCAAATTGATAAGGCATCCACAGCAAGAGTCGCGTTCTGTAAGTATCCAGTCATCAATATCAAGATTCTATAGTACCAGAACTCCAAACTGCATAAATGATTAACGGCAATGCTTGAGATTAAGTGTGATTCTTTTAAAAGCAAAAGGTGCTTGGTAAGAATGGATATTATTACTATGTTTTTAGACAAGCAATATTCAGGGAGTGGAGAATCGAACCTAGGATTTCAGATGCAGAGATAAATAATCTTAATCACTTAAGCTATAAGCCCCATACAAAAATGAATATTCTCTTTTAGGTTACAAGAAAACAAAGAAAGAAATAAAAAAGAGAGAGATGTAATACCAGAGCATGACACCAGAAGCAGTAGAAAGTTTGACAAATTCCCAAAGCCCATAAAAGGCTTCCATGGAGAAACCAGTCCAGCTCAGTGGACACCAACCACATGTAACATAGCCAAGCAGCCCAAAGCACAAAACCCACCATGAGATATCCAAAGCAACAGCAGCACCCACAACCCCAAAGTCCAAAACATACACAAAAAGCCAACTTATCAATGCATGAAACACTAAAACCACCAAGGAAACCCACAAAGTCACAAAGTTCTTCAGCTGGCTCTGCAAGAACCTCTGCAGTGGGAACAGAAACGCATAGCTGAAGTGCAAGGGCAGAAGCCACAAAGACACCACCCCAGTTTGCTCCGCCACGTCATCGGCCTGCCCTAACAGTTTCAGGATCGGAGAGGCGAAAATGTATATAGGTAACAGCAGAATGCAGCAGAAAAACAACACAATCCATGACCTTTGTAGGTATATCCCCAACATGTGGTGCCTCTTTGCTCCAAAAGCCTGCCCACATAGTGTCTCTAGCGCACTTGCCATGCCTAGCTAATTAATTGTCATTAAAAAAAATTACAAAAAAGTTAGAGACAGAGAAATAAAGATTGGGATATGCTGAAGTCGGAATAGCTTATATGACACATAAAATTTATTACACGAACACCCTCTGACATTTAGTGAGTTTGATTATTACCAGGAGACCGAAAGTGAAACCCAGAACGACATTGTTGGCAATGGAAATGGAAGCGAGTTGGACGACACCAAGGTGGCCGGCAAAGGCTTGTGTAATAACACCCATGGAGTAGCCAGCCAAACGGCTGACGATGGCTGGACCCACAACTCGCCACAGTTTCTTGGACTCTATCCAAACTCTGGATGGAAGGTGTTTGGCTTGAGATGGTTCTGCTAACAGAGATTGGTTAAGATCCACTTCTGCTTCTTCCCTGTCAATGCTTCCCATCGTAGAAATAGTTTAGTAAGACTAGGAGTGATAAAAACCAAAAATAGAAAATATAAACTTGATCAGACAGAGATATAGTGGAGAAAAGGTAAATTTGACGTTGAGGAGTCGTTGCAAAAATGTTTGCTGTGGAACATTAGGTGAATTTTAGCACTCCAGCCACCTTCCCCTTGCCTTTATTTATTTAATTATCTGGTAAAATGGGGCCTTCCCGAAACCAAAAACTAAACAAAGAGCAAAGCAAAGCAGAGAACTTCAAATAAAAAAAATTGGACTGTCTGCCATTACGCAATATTATGCAAAATTAGGTGAAGTTTCTTGGATGAAGAGTTGTTGAGATTAGGAGAAATTTGCTTCCCCTTGGCCTCCATATTTTAATTGTATGACTTCATGGGTTTTCGCTTGGAATGCCCTTTAATTTTTCAAGGAGAAAAAGAATTGAACTTCTTCCCATCATTGTAGTTGATGACTAATCGGTTCAATGACATTTAGTTTTCACTTTATTAGAAAAGATTATGAGTTCAAATCTTATATATGTTCGCTTCGGACGAAAAGAATATTGATGATTGTATTATTTTAGCAAAGACCATCAACACATTAAAAATTTAAAGGTCCGTGTAAAATTTGAACCAGCAGATTCTGGACTTCATCCTTCGAACAGAACACTAGGACTAGGAGGTAAGTATGATGAATTGAAATGAAATGAGGATATATATTGCAGAGACGAGACTTGCTCGAATTAGAACAAGGGCAGCTGCCAAGTCTATCAAAGAAACATGATAGATAGATACGTGCATCTGGAGAAACATACTAGACTTGCTGTGTTGATTCTCCTTATTCCAAAGGATCAAAGAATGACTTTTAAATTGAAAAGATTTGAAAAGAAATGCAATAACTAATTTAAATTCCTCCTTTGTATTTATTGATAAAAATTATTATAGTTACTAATTTAAAGAAAATAAGTAAATCTGAAGATGGAAGCAAAGCAACTAGAAACTTAAATAAAATTAAAGAATTACAAGGAAGGTATTCAAAATTACCATTTTAGCCTAAGAGGTGGATCAGATAGGCAGAGCCCATCGTCAATCCTCCTCCATTCCAACTCCGTCTTTTTCCATCACATGTGACATAGCCAAGCAGCCCAAAACACAAGACCCACCATGAGATATCCAAAGCAACAGCAGCACCCACAACCCCAAAGTGGCGAATTACCAATATCTCCTTTAAGACAATCAACATAAAAAAGCAAAGAAAAAAACAAAAACAAAAATAGCTAAAACAAAGTACATCATCGTCTATCTACCAAGATAACCTCTTTAATTTTAATATAATTTAATTTTTTAAAGGTCATTATTGGCTTTAACTTAACTTCAATTGACAATGAGGGTTTGTTAAGTTTGACATGCTCCAAGAATGGGATTGAGAAAATGGGATCCTCTAGTGTCAATTAAATAATACATTGCCAATTTTATGCACTAGATTTAGAATGGACATTTTAAAGCATATTGGACTTGGCTCAAAAGGAAAATTAAAAGGTGGTTATTTTATTCCCGTTACTATTTTCTTGGTTATTTTCATGGGGACACAAAGGTGCAAACCCTAAATAAACACCAATCTGAACCTTCGCAATGTCTTTCGGTGTCACCTTACAGAACTAAAAGCTCAATCACTTGAAATTCTTTTTTTAAAGGCAAATGGTAATTCATTCAAATAATCAAGAACAATAGAATCAGCATGATTGAAGTGGCCTCGTTAAAACCTTCCCGAAGAAAACCACATGGGACAAAACTTCGAGGTAGGAAAGAGTACCACACATGCCAAGAAATTACAACAAAATCAAGCAAAGGAATGCAGAGAAGGACAATCATCTCGAATGCAATCCATGAGTAGTCAAGCTCAAGGATAGCACTCATCATCCGTCCAAAATGATAGGCTGATTCACGAAGACAAAACAGAGCAATCCGGTGAGCAGGTCCATTAGCTTTACGAGGAACATACTGAACAGTAGTTTGGGGTCTCATCATAACTCAATTAGGCGATGAATCTCATCCACCAAAACCCCTTTTGATGCAAGCACTCCTCATCAGTGTTAATCATTTGAACTGCTGTCAAAGAGTCAGATTTCACCACAAGAGGCACACAAGAAGCATCCAAAGTAAAGGAGATTCCAACCTTCAAAGCATATAGCTCATGGCAAGGGTGGACCACGCTGAGGGCTCTCATAGCCATTGCAGGTTGTGGTGATAGTGTTCTTTATCACAACATCTGTTGATTCTGCACACAATCCGAAGGACCTCAGATTTTTAAACCGTGAATACAAATAAAGTGACAAAACTATTTCATGAATCTAATTTAATAAAAAAGGCTTGAAAGACCAGTTTGGTTCCAAATTCCAAAAATATTACCTTGCAATATTTACAGTTTACTTACCAATCAAAATCCTATCCACTGTGCCTCTTAATTGAGATGCAACGATCTTAGCACAATTCGCACATCTGTTGCTCCTGAAGAAATATTTTGCATGTGCATTAAGAAACTGGAGTAATTTCCACTTAATAGAGTCTCCACAAACATGGTCGTCGTTTTAGACACTACAAGGTTAATGAGAAATTCAACGGGATTAGAATGTGATTACACTTTCAAAACAGAACCTTAAACATATGTAAGCACAAGGTTTGAAGCAAAACATGTATGTTCCTTGAATTGTTGCGTTAGGAAAAAATAAAGTTGATATTTTCAATTTGTACAATTTGAGGCAAAGATACCTTGGAGATGAACAAGTCTTCTATGGATCTCATGACACTCTGACTCTGTCCAATTCCATCTTGATCAAGTTAATTACAGCAACCGAAGCTACGAACTCCATGTGAAGAACTGCATCGTTTCTTCTAAAGCTCGGATGTGTCAAGTTTGAGGACCTGAAAGAATTTGATCAATTCATGTTCAGTTTCTTCCATATTCAGGGCCATAAAAAATGACAACAAATATTGAGCATATAACTGGATAGAAAAAGGACGGGAAGAAGAAGGAAAACTTTCGGAATAGATAAATAAACCAGAAAGATCCACAGCCACAGAAAGTAAAGGTGACCCTTGTGAGGACTGAGGAGGTGACATCCATGCATCCATGATTTGCACCAGGTTATTGTCCTAAGTAGAGACCCTGCATAACAAAATGGCATAAAACACGAGGACTAGGAGGTAAGCATGATGAATTGAAATCAAATGAGGATTTATGTAGCAGAGACGAGACTTGCTCGAATTAGAAACGACTTGATTACGTACCTGCGAACAGAAACATACTAGATAGGTGCATTTGGAGAAAATACTTGGTAAAGACCTGCTGTGTTGATTCTCCATATTCCAAAGGATCAAAGAATGATCAAAACTCATTAAGGAAACCCAAGGAATGTGTTTATACCTACAATATATAATTAATTTTTATAAAAATCAATGAATTAGCATGCAGTTAACCAACTGAAAAGAATTGAAAACAAATGCAATAACTAATTTAAATTCCTCCTTTGTATTAATTGATAACAATTATCATAGTTAATTATCATAAATACTAATTTAAAGAAAATAAGTAAATCTGAAGATGGTAGCAAAGCAACTAGAAACTAAAATAAAATTAAAGAATTACAAGGAAGGTGTTCAAAATTACCATTTTAGCCTAAGAGGTGGATCAGATAGGCAGAGCCCATCATCAATCCTCCTCCATTCCAACTCCGTCTTTTTTCATCACATAGCCAAGCAGCCCAAAACACACGACCCACCATGAGATATCCAAAGCAACAGCAGCACCCACAACCCCAAAGTCCAAAACATATTGGTCAACCAATATTGTATCATAAAATGTTAGCTTCAGCTTCCCTTAATTCTTCTTTTATTTCTTTTGGTTGAAAGAAATAAGTGGAGCTTTTTTAAGAAATGAATCGACTTTTATGTTCGAATCATAGCTCCTTTTCCCAATCACGTCGTGTTGTCACCCATGCTTGCCATCCTGAGCCCACAGCCACTCCTGTAAAATTAAACACCATCTTTTAATACCAAGGAAAAAACCCTAACATTTTAGGCATCGCAATATTCAAGTTAAGCACTGAACCATCGTTAACCGTTGATTTAGGTGAAACTTATAGTCAGATCCGCATATATGTACAACAAATAACTATTCGTGTACGTTAAAGCAACTGTTGTATATATCTTTTGGCAAGTAAAGATCGTATACCTATGACTAATTTGTAGTTAAAAAATTTACGATGGTTAAAAGTTAACCTGATAAGACGGGTTGAACACACCGTTGAGTAGAATTGTGACTGCCAAGAGGTAAGACATTTCACTAACTGATTGGAGGACATCAGTGCTGGAAGTGAATATGTACCCAAACTGATCACGGAATATAATAATAAGTATGCAGAAGAATAGGGCAATAAAGGTGGATTCCGCAGCAGAAACTTTTGCTGCAAATTTTGCTTCCTGACCATTTCCAGCTCCCAGCTCATTTGCTACCCTTACTCTGTGAGTTCATGACCAAAAAGAACGAACATTATAATTATATTTACCATAAGCAAAATAAGAGAATAGATGTCTCTTTTTCTAGCAAAGTGTTAAGTTTTTTTTTCCTTCAATTGTTTATTAAAAAAAGTGGCGAGAGGTCAAAAATAGTTACCCTGTTCCAGCAAAGAAGGCTAGATGAATCATGAGCTCCCACCCATTTATAGTCATGCTGCAAATTTTAATGCAAACAATACAAAAAAGAGAAGGTTAAAACTTAAAACTTACAGTTACAGTATGGTGAAATTGAAAATTTACCAAATTAGAAGAAACTGCAAGAAAAAATAAAAATAAAAATGAAAGTAGTATACCAAATTGATAAGGCATCCACAGTTTCTTGGACTCTATCCAAACTCTGGATGGAAGGTGTTTGGCTTGAGATGGTTCTGCTAACAGAGATTGGTTAAGATCCACTTCTGCTTCTTCCCTGTCAATGCTTCCCATCGTAGAAATAGTTTAGTAAGACCAAGAGTGATAAAAACCAAAAATAGAAAATAAGAAAAATTAGGTGAAGTTTCTTGGATAAAGAGTTGTTGAGATTCGGAGAGTTGTTGATATTTTAATTTAAAGAAAATAAGTAAATCTGAAGATGGTAGCAAGCAACTAGAAACTTAAATAAAATTAAAGAATTGCAAGGAAGGTGTTCAAAATTACCATTTTAGCCCAAGAGGTGGATCAGATAGGCAGGCAGGCAGAGCCCATCATCAATCCTCCTCCAACATTCCAACTCCGTCTTTTTTCACAAACTTGCCCTGAATTTTGATGTTTTGGACTTGAGACGCATTTTTCAACCACTCCATTCCACATCTCGTCTCGAACCATTGTGCAAGAATCGGACAATCCTCTCCGTCGATGCGTAATTCTCGCAGCGGGGCCTTCCCAAGGAAGTTTGGCAGTGCTTTCAGCCTCTCGCAGTAACCGATTTCTAACTTCAAAAGAGATGGCATTATTGTAATTTTAGAATCCTCTTCTTCTACTCCTTCCCATTCTTCCCACTCTTCCATGAAATGAAATCTGAGTTCTTTCAATTTGGGAAACGAGTTTATTAATGTTTGCGGTGTTTCGCCTGTTATTCCCAAAAATTCAACTCCCACCTTTTTCACACTCTCCATCCTATTTATCTCTAAATATTCAAGGGACGGGAGTTTCCCCAGAGGAGCCAAAACCCCACAAAATGGAACATCATAGAATTCAAGCCTTCTCAGATTATGACAGCTCATCATCCAACTTGGACACAGGTTGGTACTATGGTAATTCCAGATAGTCAACGACTCCAAATTTGTATGCACTTGAAAGCCATTCAGTATTTCTTCATCCTTAGCTGTCTCCGCATCTCCAGAAAAGTACCGAAAATGTAGAGTCAAATGAAGGAGGTTCTTCTTGTTCACCAATTCTGCATTTTTAGCCTCACTCCCGTCTTTCGCTGACTTCAAGTTTGCTATGTAAAGGCTCCCTTGAAGCTGCTCCAAGTTTCCCAAATCCCCTAACTTGAAAATTCCATCATCATCCTCGCCACCGTCTTGAAGATACAAGCAATCTAAGATTTGCAGATTTCTTAATCTTCCAATCTCTTTTGGTAATTTTAGCCATTCGCACCCCGAAATATAAAGATGCTTTAAGTTAACCAACTTTCTTATGCTCACCGGTACTTCTCTGAGTCCATAGCAGCACATGAGACGCAATGTTTCCAGATTGAATAAATTACCCACAGAATCGGGTAATTCTTTCAATTCCCGATTAAAACTTAAATCGAGATACCGCAAATGTACTAGTCCACCAATACTTTCGGGAACTTCTTTGATTGAGTTTTTATTCAACTTTAATGTTCTAATGCTTTTCAATTTTGAAAATGAGTCCGAGGGTAACGGAAGAAGTTCCGAAGTAGAAATCACCAGAGTCCGTAATCCTTTGCAATTATTGTAGATTGAAACAGGAAACGAATCATTGTATGTTGACATTAGGTTCAAATGACGAACCTTATTATCGACTACCATGTTTTTCTCTTTACCACTTTCCACCACCTCCATAATAAAACATTCATTTTTGGTGAGAAACTGTACAAAGTCATGCACAATATCATGCATTTTGCAGCTTTTAATATCATCGTTCTCATCTTTAACAAAATCTTGGAAAAAAGAACGCATCACCAAGTTATCAAAGTACTGTTGGCCTATCATTCTTTCTTTTTCTCTATCTCCTTTCATACTAAGATATTCTTGTGACATCCAACACTCAATCAACTCATTTCTATCAAACTTATAATCTTTTGGGAAAACAGCACAAAATAAAAGACACTGTCTCACAGCTGGAGTCAAATCATAATAGCTAAGTAATAGTGATTGAAAAACCTGTTGTTCAACCTCTTCTAATTCCCACATCTTACTCTCCAAAACAGCTACCCATTCCTTTCTTGTCTTCTTATATCGCATGAGACTAGCTAAAGTCTTTGCAGCTAGAGGCAAGCCATCAACCTTTTTTGCAATCTTGGTCTTAATATCTTCATCAAACAACTTAGTCTCATCTATTTCTTTGTCAAAGAATGCAATCCTACGGAATAATTCCAAACAATCTCTGTCGCTCAACTTATTCAAATTGATCATGTGATCATTGGTTTCTCCCATCATATTAGCAACATTGTTTTTCCGTGTGGTCACTAATATTCTACTGTTTTTGTCACCATTTTGCAAAGCTGCCTTTAATTGTTTCCAGTTCGATTCAGTGGGATTCCACACATCATCTAAGATAAGGAGAAACTTTTTATCACGAATATTTTCAGATATACAATTCAACAAAATTTGAAACACATTTGAGTTCTTTCGATCATCGTCTTTTTTCAGAACTTCAATGATGGCTTGGGCAATCTTAATCTCTTCAAAAGGGTCAGACACACAAACCCATATTCTCTCGTGGAAATGAGTTGTTACATTTTGGTCATTGTACACAGATTGGGCAAAAGCAGTCTTGCCCAACCCTCCCATCCCTACAATCGGGATCACCAATTGATCACCACTCTCACTTTTCAACGTCCTAATTATTTCCGCTTTTTCCTTTTCACGACCAATTATAGTAGACACGTCGACAAAGGAAGTGGTTTTGGATCGTTCAACTTGTTCGGTGCCTCTTACTGTGCTTTGAAAGTTATAATTGTTTCTTAAAATGGCTATCCAAGTTAGCCTTTCATTGATTTCTTTTATCCTCTTAGCAATGTCATGACGCATAATTATGCGATCGCCAATTTGACCAAAATAGATAAGAATATTTCCGAGGAAGGAGGGAATGGAGAACCGTACCTTATTCCTCTTAGCAAGGACAAGATCATTATTCTCACCTTCTTTTTCTTGCTTCTCCATGTGATGCTTGAGAATGGCCGTGTTCCACTCATCCAAGACGTCGTTGATCTGGTACGACGCGTCTTTCAGATTGTACAGCCAATTCTTGACGTTGGCCTCCTTCACTTGCCTCTCCTCTGCATCCTGGAGCAGACCTTGAACTGCCTGGAGATGGAGGATGAGATTTTGGACTTCTTGGTCGACACCGACGACCAGGTTCACCTCTTCTTCTATCTGCTCCAGGGTGATGGAAGCCAGCTGTTGTAGCACTACGGAAACCAATGCTTCAGCCATTGTTGTTGCTTGTTGGCTTGGCGTTAGAATGTACCGAATAACAGATTTTGAAAAACAAAAGGGAAAATGATGTGCAGATGAACAACTGGGAAATATGATTAAAGCAGAGAGTAGAGATCTTGAAAGCTAATGGAAAAGACTGAAAAGAATGGTTGGTGAAGTAATTAGTCTCGCCACCAACTTCTATAACAAGTTTTTTGACCCTTTTTCTAATCCAGTGTTTTCCTAACCTCACAACCTTAATCCCCAATAATGCAATGAATTGTTCAAGAAAGTAGGACAAACCTCACATTACTGTTCTACTACTTTTCGACGATGATTCCTTTAAAGAACATACGTTGAACTACTTCTTTGGCTTGATCTTTGAGTTTGACATTTACTAGTAAAATAAAATTTAAAATAATATATTGTTCATACATAATCTTCTTCTTTTGTTTTTTTCCCTTTAGGAAATTGGGAAATATGATTAAAGCAGAGAGCATGGATGTTGAAAGCTACTGGCAAAGACTCAAAAGAATGGTCGGTGAAGTAAAGTCTCGCCACCACCAGCTTTTATAACAAGTTTTTTAGAGCCTTTTGTATTAAAGTTTTCCTAAACGTTGCCGATAACAGTCGTACAGGTTTTGCTTTAACCCAGTCCACATTACTTTTTGACAAAAAACCAGTGCTTTCCTAACTTCCCGTAGCTTTTTTGGCCTTTTGTTTTGCTTTAATCAAGTGACTGCACTTTTCTTGAGATGATTAAGCACTTGGGCTCCATGATTGAGCAAACTAACTTCTTTTCTTTGGCAAATTCACTTCTTTTTTATTTTTTTACAAAAGTGAGCAAATCAACTCCACATATATGCTCCTCTTGATTGAGATGCAATGATCCCATCCTAGCACAGTTTGCAAAAAATTGAAGGTGCATTAAAAAACTGAAGTAATTTCCACTCAATAGAGTCTCCATAACAAATGTAGTTGCTTTATAAGGCCAAGTTGATGAGAAATTCAATTGGAGCCGAGACACACTGGAAGAATTGAAAACTACTTAGAATATGATTACAAAATTTGAACCTGCAGATTATATCAAAATTATAAAAAAATTATTTCGATTTAATGCTCATGTATTTTTGTTCTATTTATGTTCCTCTATTTGATTGTCAGGGTTAGGCGTTGGCCACTTCTTTGCACGCTGGCTAGCCTTCTGAGCCTGCAAAATTGATCCAACAGTATAAATATTGGATAGGAGAATAACTACACTTGGGCTAGCAAGCATTCAGAATAAGGACAAGTAAATACAAATTCTTATACCTCCTTTTCCCAATCATGTCTTATTAGCACGATGGCCAAGATCACCGTTTGCACAGCAGTTCCACCAAAGATCATCCCACCCCATATACCCTGTTTTATAATAATTTGCACATGCTAATCAGTTAGTTAAATATAACTAGCCGCTTTAATAATTCTACTCCGATCATATTCTCTAGTTTTGACTAACTTTGAATATTTAATTGTTTTTTTAATAAGACTGAATCATTATTCAGAAAACTAAATTCTACTTATGGATAGCTAGCATGGTGGATGATTTTTTCATTATGATTTTTTTTTTCGGGGTGAATTTGAGTATAAAAAAACAAAACTAGAAAGGGTTTAGCTAATCTATTGGAGATGCTCTTAATTGGCGCAATAACAAAGAGAAACATAGCGAAATGTACCGAAACACCCAAGTGGCGGATCCATCCCATCACAAGTGCAAGTGGGAGCCCAATAATATAGTAGCAGAAAAGATTTATGTATGCAACCCATGCTTGCAATCCTGTGCCCACAACTATTCCTGTGAACACAAAGACAATTGTTTTATTGATTTAATAGAAGGGAAAAAACACACTAATGTTACGTTTGACAGTGATTTCAGAAGGGATAAAAACGCTTTCAAATAACCAAAAACACTTCTAACATCATTTCACATAAAAAAGTTTAAAGTGTTTTTGGATTACAAATTTTTTTTTTAGTCATTTCGGATAATGGTAGGTGCATTTTCAAATTTTTCACGAAGCACTTGTATTTGCAATTAAACTTTAAAACAGTTACAAGTAGAAATGCTTTTTAAAATTTTTTGGGTAAAGTACTAGCACCTCGTAGAACCAATATTAAGGTTATACTAGGACTAATTTGTTGTTAATTAGGAGCTTCATGAATTCTCAAAATTAACCTGTCAGGACGGGTTGAATACTATTAAGTAGAATTGCCATTGCCAAGAGATATGACATCTGACCAACTTCTTGGATGACATCAATGCTGGATGTGAATATGTATGCAAACTCGTCATGGAGTATGATTGTAATTACACATACGCATAAACCGATGAAGACAGATTCTGCCATAGAAACCTTGGCTGCAAATTTAGTTGCCTTCCAGTTTCCAGCCCCCAACTCATTTGCCACTCTTACTCTGTGAATTTCATGACAAGATTTTCAAAAGGCTGCTAAAGAATTAATTAGAAAGAATTAACATGTTGAAACCTTAGTTAGTAAATTCACGTGTAATACGCATATGTACGTATTTTTGAGAAGAAGATAAAAAGGTTAAAAAAATATGGTACCCTGTTCCAACCAAGAAGGCCCAATGAATCATGAGCTCCCACCCACTTATAGTCATGCTGCAAAATGGACTCCAAGTAATATCAGAAGGAAAAGTTAAAAACTTAAACCTAATTAGGTGTGGATTTTAAAAGATAAATCCAAGCAATATATAGTCCCGTTCACAGTCCCGAAGGAGAGGTCTTGTACCAAATTGCCAAGGCATCCACAGCAAGAGTTGCTTTCTCTAAGGATCCAGTCATTACAATTAGGATTCTATAGCTCCAGAATTCCAAGCTGCAGAAATCAAAAGGTAGCATTATGGATATATATATATATATATATATGCACATATAAAAATAGCTGAAAACTCATTTACACTACTTAAAAAAAAAATCAATGGACATTGGGTATTGGTGTCCACAAAAGAAGTTTGTATTGACATTTGTATCCATAATATAGCTAGAAATTAATATACATCTTATGGTTGTATCTACATTAATTTCCTCAAGTACCTATCCTCAGTCTATTTAAATTTTACTAAACTATCTTAAAGTTAGAGGGATAGTTGGAATCTTAAAAAAAGTGGTTAATAAACCATCTTTTCGTAAAGAATGATATACCTAGAAATGTACATAAATTTATATAAAAATTTTAAAAAATTCTTAAACAATAAAAAATAAAGCAAAGGAAGAGATTCAATACCAGCGCATGACCCCAGAAGCAGCAGAAAATTTGACAAATTCCCAAAGCCCAGAAAAGGCCTGAGTGGAGAACCCAGCCCAACTCTGCGGACACCTACCAGATGAAACATACCAAAATAGGCCGAGCCCCCAAACCCACCATGAAATATCCAGAGCCATGGCCGCACCCACAACCCCAAAATCCAACTCATACACCAAAACCCAACTCGTCACTGCATGAAGCACCAAAACCGCCAAGGAAAACCACAACGTCACTAAGTTCTTGAGCTGGCTCTGCAAGAACCTCTGCAATGGGAACTGAAACGCATAGCTGAATTGCAAGGGTATAAGCCACAGAGCCACCACGCCGGACTGCTCTGCCACATCATCGGACTGTCCCATCAGTTTTAGAATCGGGGAGGCGAATATGTACACAGGCAATAGGAGAATGCAGCAGAAGAACAGCACAACCCATGACCTTTGCATGTACGTCCCCAACATGTGGTACCTTTTAGCCCCAAAGGCCTGCCCACATAGCGTCTCTAGGGCGCTTGCCATTCCTAACTAATTGATTGTAAAAAAAAACAAAACAAAACAAAAATGAAAAGTGTCATTAATATAGAAATGAAAACATATAAAATGACTCATTAATTATAGTTTGACATAGAAATGACTCATTAAACATATAAAATGAAAAGTATTTGCACATTGTGGTTTATTTCTTAGGAAGAATGTCTCCTCACAAATTTTCTTTTGGAATTTCAATTAGGCCAATATCATATGTTTGTAAGTTTGGTTTACATTGTTGGTCCATATCCATTTTCTGACAGCTTAAGCTTTTGAGGATAGTGATTGTCTAACATGAAATCAGAGCTTTTCTTTGCAAGTGATCCTAAGTTCGACTCTTGTTCCCCACTTCTTTATCGATTTACAGAGTGTAGGGTGGCTATATCTATATGTTTGTCTCACTTCCCCTATTTGTCACATATGGCCAAATTGAAAACCAAAATTGCAATCGACTGAGACCTAGACCAATGTAATTGGCCTAACAAAGATACATGCAAAATGTCAAGAGTGAAATCAACCAAGTATATATTAGAGTGAGTTGAGAGATTGAGGTATGCTAAACTAAATCTATAATTACCACGAGAGCAAAACCGAAGCCAACAATGATATTGGTGGCAATGGAAATGGAAGCAAGTTCAACGTTGCCAAGGTGGCCAGCAAAGGCTTGGGTAATGACGGTCATGGAGTAGCCAGCCAAGCGGTTGATGATATTAGGACCTACTATGCGCCATAGCTTCTTGGACTCTATCCACACTCTTGATAAAAGTTCTTCATTTTCTTCATCTTCTGAATAATTAGTGTTTTTGCTCGACGATTCTTCCATGTGGATGCTTCCCTGCGTAGAAACAATGTCTTCTCTAATGGCCTAACAAATGCGGAACATTTGCAATACGGTGTAGAATCATTAGTCAGAGTTTGAGTTATAGGATGTTTATTTATCTGGAATTGATATTAGAATTATTCCAATTCCTGTTTTTCCGTGTGTTTATTAACACATTAACACATGAGTATTGTTGGGAATGCTTGAAAAAATCTTGAATTAGATTAATTAGGGAGAGTAATTGATCTCATACCTAAATATTCTATTTTAGGTTTTTCGTCTTAGATTAGTATTTGGAACTTCAAACCTACCATCGTCATTCAATACTCTAAATAATGAACCGTGTGAATAATTAAGGACAACTATGTATAAGATTGAGTATAAACAAGATTTTCTCAACACATCTGTCCTTTAAGAAAGAAGCGTGGTGCAAAGTGAATCAAAATATATGAATAACCAAAATGTCAGATATTTACAAATGTATAGTATCCCCGAACTTCAAATTAATTAACCGAAAATAAATTCACACCTTTGTTTGAATCTCATGAGTTGCGCACCTTTGTTTGAAGCCGTTCATTGTAAGCAAATTGAGAGGATTCAGTCAGTAGGATAAAGACTCATTATTTAATAGCAAAGGATAAACGGAAGAAGCGTTCTTCCTAAAAGAGGAGTTGGGCTCGTCTTATTAATGAGCTAAACGTCTCTATTAAGATTAGTTTAACTATGGGTACTTTAAGGGATCTTCAATTTCGTTCCTTCTAACATATAAAACGTGTACTTTTAAAGTATCTGTGCAATAAGGGATTTATAACTCAAATGGTTTTAGATTGTACGGTTTGGTTGTCATTCAATTATGGGATTTTTGTAGACATGTCACCTGAACTTATACCTCAATTTCAATTTGTCACCTTAAAGAAAAACTTAATAGAAATGTCACCTTAATTTTTCAAAATTCATGATTTATCATTTGACTTTAACACAATCCAATTTTTGATCCATTTTAAGGGTATTTTAGTCTTTTCTATTTTCAAGGGTATTTTAAAAATGAAAAAATCATTATAAAATTGTTTATACATGGTCACAGAGAGAGGGAGGAAGAGGGAAGGGGGAGGGGGGGTCCTGTGTAATGTGTTTTGGGGGCGGGTGAGGTTGGGGTGGGGGAGAAAAGGGAGAGAGAGGTCTATTTTTTCTCTTTTTTCAAAAAAAAAATGGAAAGACTAAAATAGCATTCAAAATGAATGGAAAATTGGATGGTGTTAAAGTAAGATGACAAATCATGGATTTTGAAAAATCAATGTGACATTTCTCTTAAATTTTTCTTTAATGTGACAAATTGAAACTCATGTATAAGTTCAGGTGGCATTTCGTACGTACAACTGAGATTTCCCCAGTTGCCACTAAGGCTGACTTTTGAATTGATATCTTTGTCTAGCTAGAAGTTATATAGTTTGATACAATATACAACTGAGTAGCCACATATTCTGATATGATCTTGCATTTTCATCGTTTATTGTTGCAGAAGAAAACTTAAATTGGGAGGAAGGAAGTACTGTTGGGAATGCATATTATAAAAGTGTCCTTCCATTTCTCATTTTCCCACATTGTCTCTCTGTGCATTTAAGCGACATTCTGCACACCGAGAGCACAAATTGAATTGCATTTGATGTGTCCAAGGATACTTGTCCTGCTTGACTTATCAATTTCATTCTTTTTTAGAGGTAATTTGCCTTAGCCTTTTGTCTCATTTCCATATTAAGGGCAGATAGAATTTCATTCTACTGTCTTTTTTTTTTTCGTGCGAATACAGAAACACAAAAGAGAGAAGATGCTTTGAGGGAAGAATTTGCTACTAGTTTGGCTGAGAATGTGATCCTCTCTCTCTCTCTCTCTCTCTCTCTCTCTCTGTGGACAGTGGATGCTATGACAATTGTTGACTTGTTGAGAGTGATCTAATTGCATTGTTCTGATTTACTCTTGCAGTTGTTAGTTGTTGTGAGTTGGCTTTATGTTAGAAATATGCAGAAAACTCAACAGCCACCAGCTTAGTTCTGCCTTGGCTTTATGTATCCTCCATATTAAGAACAGAAACAATTCCGTTCTAATCTTATTATCACAAATGCTTTCATGCATTAGGCCAATGCCAGTAAAAAATCCGATGATTCATATGACATTTAAGGGATGGTAAGGACAAATAATGTTAAATGATTGTTGAGTAAAATTAAAAATAAATTTTATTTTATTTTATTAATTTTTCTTCATCTTTCCAGCCCTTTTTTCATGTTTTCTTATCTCTTTAACCCCCCCACACCACCAAAAAAAAAAAAAGAAGAAGAAGAAGAAGAAGAAGAAACTCAGAAAAATCGACCTAGGCGGCTCCTAAGCTCTCCTAGGTGGTAGGCGGGAGAACACCGCTGCGAGTTCACCCTAAACGTTAGGGCTAGGCGCCAAGGAGTTAGGCGGCGCTTGGGCCCCTGCCTAGGCCGCCTGGGCTGGTTGAGTGGCTGGTTCTCTACTCTTCTCGACCCAACCAGTGGTGGCGACGGCTTCTTCTCTACTCGTCAGAGGTATCTTTGAATTTTTCTTCTTTTCTTCGTAGCCGCTGCTGGGCTCACCTTATTTCAAGGGCGCGCAAGAGGAGATGATGGAGGCAGAGAAATGAAGGCTGAGAGATGGGAGGTGATGGAGGTGGAGAGATGAGAGATAATTGAGGGTAGGGTTCGTCCAAAAAAAGGTGAAGATAGGGTTAGTGAAACGCTGTGTTTCACTTATGGGCTTTGGTATCTAATAAGTATTGGTCGGATTTAGGTTTGGCTTAGCATAGATTGATACACAGAGGCGTTTCACCTAACAAGTCAGAAAGGCTGCTCATTTTATTATATTATTGTGCAGGGTTGGTGGCTAAATCTATGCAACAAACTAACAAAGGTCTGAGTCAAGCATCACTTTTCGTTATACAAGCAAACGACACACTAATCACTCACGGGGAATTCTAATATGGTTGTGTGCTTTCATTATTATATTAAATTACACCATCTAGTGTTGAGATGGTGGATCTCTTGTTTGTCCAGTTTCCATCGATAGTCCTTGCACTGCATATTTGACATCAAGTTCTAGGAACTACAGCAACTGGCGCGTAAGGGTTCCTTGACTTGGATTTTGTCTGTTTGGCATGGTATTGAAGCTACTGTTGGATTTTGGATGCTGTTAACGTTTTTAACTTGTTTGATAGGGTTTTTATAGTTCTGTTGTTAGTCTCGATAACGACTCTGTTTTGAAGTGGTGCTAGTTTCTTTTATTTATATTTTTCTCTTTTGAAACCTTCTATGTGATTCAGTCCTTTGAGGAAAGAGAGACAAATTGCATTCAACTTAGAAATCAAAGTAGAACGTTGCTTGGTCTTGGTTTGGCTTTGAAACTCATTCTACGTACGAAGTTGTGAATTAATCTTCACCAGAAACAAATCTTTGTAACTTATTTGATTGGAACCATGCCTTCGTTTAAACTGAAACTCCTTCCTTGTGCCAGTAGGATGACCTGGATTCATCTTTGTATGGCAGAGGGGTGTCGTCATGCAGAAAAAGGAAATGAAGGTGAATTTTTCCCCGTTCCATTCTCAAAAGAAGAAATTATGACGAGATGCTTTTTTTTCACTGAGACTTTATGTATCATCAGGTATTGGGATTATAATTTTTCATCGCAGCTATTCTGGTGGCCATTCTTCCCTCCTACTTCTCTTCTTTCCTAAGTTTTATGTGCAAATGCAAGCGAGCATATGTGTGATTTACTTTTCTTAAACATCTTTGCTGTTTTTTACATTTACTTTTTTTCGAAGTGCTTTTGCTACGTATTTGTATAGAACAAGGATGGTCCCGTTGAACTCAAGAGAGTTTACTGTAGGCACGTTGAACTCAAGAGAAGTTTGCTATGGTGGTGGTTCTTGCAAAAAAAAACATTGTTCTTTTTGGCTTTGTCTTCATGCGGTCTTGTCAAGGTAGTTAGGCAAGAAGCCAATTGTGTTTGAGAAATTCAGCTTCTCAATGTAGGGATAATAAGTTAAGAGAGTCAAGACAAATAGATTGGCTTTAGCAGTCGTTGTAATTGTGGAGTTTAGCATAGTATTCTCCGTAATAACGTCTTTTAACTAATCTTGTTACCAATTATATGGTGACTGTTTCTATGCAACATCATTTTGGTTTTAGTAGTGTCCTCTCTCTCTCTCTCTCTCTCTCTCTCTCTCTTGTTTATGGGGAAGATCATTCTGTTACTTAATTTGAGTGGAAGACCACACTGGTCATTTTAGGAGAACATAGAAAATGGAGTATAACTTCGGCTTTTTTACAAGAAGAATCATGCTGTTGAGTAGAAGGCCCTTCTTGTCTCTTCGGGACATTTCTAATGGTTTTTTAAAAATAAATTTTACTGTTTTTTTTTGGACTTAAAAATGAGAAAAGAAAAAACACAGAGAAATACAAGGTCATGCTTTGGTAGCAGCAAGGCCGTACCAGAATTCTGATTAGCAGTAATAACCTTGTAGTTTTATGAGCTCGTGAGCAAGCAGCTTCTGTTTATTCTGAGAATCAAAGTTATGATATTTGTTTTCGAGATGCCAAATGTTATGTTGCTTTCGACAATGAAACTGAATATTTTTGTGCCTCTCAGCCTCTGTACTTTGAGATCAGTAAGTGCACCGCTCACAAATAATTCTCACTTATCTGAATTAAGGTAAATACTTTGAACCTATTTAAAAATTCAACTCAAGGTTGGAATATACTAAATTACGCATTTAGTTGGCATATGTATGAAGCAAGCAGGGTTGTCATGTATCCTGTATTTTGCACAGACCTAGGTTCTATAGCCGTGCGGCTATACTATTTTTGACACATGGCGGAATAGGCTTAACCCGCCAGGCGGGCCTTTATTTTTTTAAATAAATAGTATCGCCGTTCGGCTATACACGGATTTTTATAACAAAAATAGTATAGCCACGCGGCTATACGACCAGGTCCCTATAGCCGCCCGGCTATACAATTTTGGACACGTGGCGAAGTGGGCGCTAAGAGCTAGGCGCTTCTCGTGTTTTTAAATAAATAGTATAGCCGCGCGGTTATACTCGTATTTTTTAATAATAAAAATAGTATAGCCGATCGGCTGTACTACGGTTTTTCTGAAAAATAGTACAGCCGCGCGCCTCTGGAAGTATGCTAGGATCCACAGAAGCATGAGCATCGAGGAAGAAGCTGAAAATCTCTTGTGCGCCAGAAGAAAGTACAGGAAATATAGTTACATCAGAGCTATTTTGATACCAGAATTTTGTTTTCATAAGAAATATTAAAATCCTGCATCATGCTATCTGAGTGGTACTAAAAAAATGGTGCTCAGCATCATGCGAACTGACTGATACTAAAAAAAACAGTATCGAGTTAAAAAAATATAAATAAGTACAATAAGATACATTTGAACTCTGCAATCCACCTATACAACGTCAAAAATTTTGTTCTCGAGTTGCACTTGCAGAAATGTTGATGGCCATGAGAGGAGATTTATATGCAATGCACCGTTTCCTGAACCGGTGAAGGCAAAAACCAGGGGCAGATTCCTGATGGCAGTCCCAGAGTCACTATCTCTTCACCCACGGAAATCACTGCAGCCTTGGCAGCATCCAAGGACAGATACATAACATGAACCCAATAGGAGGAACGGTGTTGAATATCCAAGACTTAAGTACCCTTGAAAAAGAAAAGAAAGAATGAAAGAATGAGAAAAAGTGAAAGAAGGTTATAAAAAAAAGGACAATGAAAAAACCCACGCAGGAAGTCGATAAATCTTGTCCTACCAGCATTCTTTCCAAATGAAAGTAGTCTCTTTTCCCTTCATCATACAGGGACACCCTTTCAGCTAGGATCTGCACACCAGAGACAATGATAAACTGGTAATGAAGCAAAACAGATTTTTATACATCACTCCTCCTCATAAAATATGAAAATGCAAACAAGACTAGACCTTGTCCAAGAGTAGCATGGTTTCCTTCTGAGCCTTGTGAGTGTGAGAGAAAAAAGGCATAGGCTATATCAGGAAGAATGATCCCCAGCTGCACCAGAGGTCCAAGGTCAAAATATTGTGTCTATAAATTGGTGATCTATTGACAAACTTGATGTTATATTATGTTGAAAGCCAATCAGACAAGAATGTAAAAAGTAGCACCTTTGGCTTTTTGATGCCCGGGATGTGATCGCATTGGGATAAATCCTCAGAGAGTTCACATCCAACATCCTCACACATTGCATTGGGATAAATCCTCCGAAATGGCATCCAGGATGTGACCGCATTATGATAAATCCTCATGGTCGTCTCTAGTATTAGTCCTAAAGCCCAGCATATCCATTTGAGCCATGGATGCCAATTTGAAATTTATATGTTACAAACTGTGATCCTCTAAATATATATGTTACAAACTTACAACTATAAACTCAAAACTTGAAATTTATATTATCGTTACTACGGGAAAAGAAAGCACGAGTATTTTGCTGCTTGAAATGAAAAGAAAGCTGCATGACAACCTTCAGCTCTATGGTCAAAGACCTCCCAACACATCCGTCAACATCTCTCGCACAATTGTATTCCTCAGCCACTCCACATTTTTGCC
>NC_024127.1:5435061-5515667 GCF_000346735.1 Prunus mume
TGCTGCTGCCTCTACTGGTCTATGAGAGAGATTGAGAGCTTGGGATTTGGTGACATTTGAAGACCAAAAGAGTGTAGTGAAGAGAGAAAATTGTTACATACGGGTACATAGAGTGAACGAATAGAGGGGTTGAGATCACAGGCTTGTGGGGCTAGACACTAGAGGGTTGGCCAATTCTTTCTCAAAGAAGTTGCCACCAAATTGAATTCTTGTTTGAAAAATTGGTGAGCTGTAAACAAAATTAAAGAACCCGCAGCAATCTACCTCTACGTGTGTGACGGCCAGGAGAGGTCTAAAGACATTGATATATATATATATATATATATCATTTTCAGTCTTGTATAATATAATTGTGGGCTTTCGTTGAGGGCTTATTGAAGATGATCTGAGCCACACACTGTTAAGCAATATTTAGATCTTACTTGTAGAATTGTCCTGCAACAAACCTAGTCTATTAGAAAACAATTTAACTATATTTGATTATCACCAAACTTATTTTAAGATTTAGGGCTCGTTTGGGAATGATTCTAGATAGGTCATAATCACTTCTGGGAAGAACCATCTCCTATGTGATTCTCCATATAATCACTTAAGTGATTTTAAGTGATTCTGAGCAAAAACACCTCCCTTGTACTTCTCCATAAAATCACTTAAAACTGCTTAAAGTGATTATTTGGAGAAGTAATTCTCCATAGAATTGCTTTTTGTCTTATCAAGAATCACTCCCAAACGAGCCTTTACTCTTTGTTCGTTTATATATTTGACCACAATAAATGTTTTATTGTTTTTTGACTTGTTTAAATATTTCCAAGGATCGACGATTCTTGATTGTAGACTTGAAAATTTGACAATTTATATCATTGAATTGGAATACGAAATAGGCCTACAATGTGTCCCTCAAATAACCTTATGTAACCGACTATAACAATAGAATTAGAAACTAACTAAATATGCTATCAATCACTAAATCGAAATAATGTTTTAACTGATTATGTTGTGAATATTTTAATTTTTAATCAAGCATGCGTGACAAACTATAGCAAGCAAAGCAAGATTAGAAGCCAAAATAGATACTAAATTTTTTTTCTCTTTTTTTTTTAGAGGAAGAAGGTACTAAATCTTTACAAACATAATATTGTAGAGTTTTCAAGCATAACGGGTGTAAATAATATATTGAAGAACTGAACATAAAACTTTGCATCAGGTCTTATTTTATTTGCAAGGTCAGAGATTAATTAGAGTTGTAGTTGGTAATGCCACCAAAAGATACATAAAAGTTAGACTAAATAAATATTTCAAATTACCTAGGAGTTGCATATTACAATTAGTAAATTATGTTGTCGTTCAAACAAGATGTTTTTTTTTATAAGGATACAAACAAGATGTTGGGATGCCAAAAGGAGACTGCGATCTGGATTTTAGCTTTCGAAAGGAGGATGCTAAAAGATAATTCTAATGACTTGACTTGTATGTTTGTCCTTATCAGAATATTTAAGTAATTTCTATCGAATGACCTCGTTATTAGTTGATTTGGCCTCTATGATTACTCTAATTGGAGCATTTGAATTAATCAATCTCACTGCAGGAGACTATATTGTATTTTAAAGTAAATGTGGTATAAATATTAATTAAATATACATACATTATTAATTGAATATATATGCAAATTTGAGAATGGTCATTTAAAGAAAAATACTTAACTCATTGTTATTTCGGTGTGACGATCACAATCCACTGATGTTATAATACATATGTTTATATATTAATACAATACACTATGCTCTTGAAATATTAGCAACAAAATTATAATATGTGGATTCGTAACAACATGTGGTGGTGCGTGTGACTATTATAATAGAAAATTTCTCCGCATGAGTCATTCCTCATGTCGATCAACATTTCACACGTCTATGCAAAGTTTTGTTTATGTTTTTTAACTACGATTTGCCGGTAAAGGGCTTAAGAATGTTGATCTAATTCTAATATAAGGACAAGGAGTCAAGGACGATTGCCATAAATGATCCAACTGCTAAAGTTGATTAATATGAGGACGAGTAAATGATTTCAGTCTCGTATATAGTTTGATTTTGTGATCATTTGAGAAGTTGGAGTTCAAAAATTTATAGGTTACTTTTTCCTCGTCGAAGGAATATGGCGCTGACAAGAATGTAATCTTTTATCATTCCATGTTACTGGAACTGGAATTGAAGCTCATGGCATCATTGGCATGGGCGACTTTGACTGGTAGTTGGATGTTTCTGTGTTGTAAATGACCATCTCCATTGTCATCGTTTTTGTCCCATACCGCCGATCACCTGCCTTGTCGATGGGGTGTCAATAATTGTTCTTTTACGTTGGCAAATTACAAACGTATATGCTTACGCACTGCAACTAAACGACATATATCGAAAAAGACTCCTAAGTCATGGAAATTCAAGATTATAAGTTCATTCCCTAGATATTATGTTAATGATCAAATTGATGAAAATTGGGTGAGAATGATTTTCATAAACGAATATTCAATAGCTTAGTCAATCAATGAGGGCTCCACAACAAGGGAAAGTTGATTTGGGGCAATTTACTGGCTGTAGAGTAAGGGATCCAATGGATTGTTCACAAAAAACAACCTTAAATTCCAAAAAAAAATATTTTTCATTCCACTCCTTTTAACTCCATATATGTCTCTTTGACTGTTAGTTGGGGTTTTGTTCAAGCCCTCGTGTATGTTATATTCTCAGCCCTTTTCTTTGGTATTTATTTCTCAGCCTCATATTTGTTCAAGCCCTCATATATGTTGACTCCGTATATGTCTTCTTGTTTTATTTTCTGATGGGAATCAGTTCGCCACGAGTATAGAATAGAGACTTGGAAGTCAATGATATGTCTTTGTCCAGGTTGTGCAAGGGAAATTGAATGAAAGAACGTCATGTCTTCTTCGAATATACAAAGAAGATCCAGAGTTTGGGTGGCATGCACACAACATAAAAAAGTAAGTGTGTTCAGGTGTTTGGTGTACTTCCAAATAATCTTGCATTCAAGTCCCAATAATATCCGTGTGTGCGAATTTCTACCCTCCCCTTTCTAACTTTTGGCCAAAGAAAGCTTCAAGTTCATTAGCCAAACAAGACTGATAGAATTGGTTATCTTTCTTTCATTTTTTTGGGTTAGAAAGGTTTGGAATGCCAGTAAACAGCTCCCTTCTTTAATTAAGGAAAGAAACACCAACAAAATTATAAATATTTGAATCCATGTACAAGGTAAAACTAATTTGTTTTATTATAAAATTATGATAATAAGTGAATTCAGTAAAAGAAAGAAAACAACCACCACCCCCAGGCAAAAATTGGGATAGCCAAAAGAGAAAAGGGAGACTTTGGAAAAAGCAAAAGGAGAGAGAAATTTTTTAAAAGAAGCCAAATGGACAAAATTGCCCTAATTTATTTTTAAATTTCCTAAGGAATCCTTTATATTTGTATGTCTTTGATTTGAAAGTTGAGAGGTTTTTCTGTCTTTTTTGAAAAAGCTTTGGTTTTTTCCAAAAGTGAAATTTTTTTTATGGCTAAAACCTAAATTTACTAAGAGAAAATGCATACAAGCAGGGCAACAGGCCCAACACAAGAAGGCCAACATCAGCCTCAAAGGCTAGGAGAAACATACTAATAGCAAAAAGAAACCTAAGTCATATTACATCAACAACTCACAATCAGACTAACAAGGAAGGAATATAGGTCAAGTTTGGGATTGCTGTCACTTTTAAAAAAAAGTTGCTTCTGTTGTGCTTTGAAAATAATTACCTATAAAGTAAGGCAGCTCCATGTTTGGTAAACAATATTTTTAAAGTGATGTTAGTACAAAAAACAGTGTAAAAAACGTTTGGTAAATTTGAATATAAAATTATGTAAATAATGACTAAAATAGACATGATATTGAAAGTGTTATGTACTAATCATGTGGTGATAGTGATGGTAATGGAGTGGAGGTGGTGGTGGTGGTGATGAAGGTGGAGTTGGTGGTGGTGGAGGTGGTGGAGGAGGAGGATGTGGTGGTGGTAGTGGTGGCGGTGGCGGTTGTTGTGTATGTAGTGAATGTGGTGGTGCAAGTGGTGGAAATAGAGGTGGTGTCATTTTATAAAATGAATTATGGTATTTTGGTAATTAAAAAAATCCATTAAAGGTTCATCTCTGCTTATTTTGAAAGCAACTTTGAAAAGCAACCTAGAACCTGCTTTTAAAAGTTGCTGCCAAAAAGCCACTGCTTCCAAAATAATCGGGATATTTTATTTTTACCAAACATCTTAAACTGATTAACTTTAAAGTGAAGCAAGTTTTTGGCGGAAAAAAAAAAAACAGTCCCAAACGGGCCCATAGGCATACTAGCAAAAAGCAGAGGTAGCCAATAGCAGCAAGTGGCAGAAGCCTTCAAACCACTGGAAGGCAATGGAAAACAGCCAAAGAAAGCAGAAGAGACCTCCAGCAAAACTGGAGCCAACAATTACCAATCTATGTTCATTTAGTATCTCTGTTCAACACTTTAACAAAATTTGTGGTATCGCTATATCCATATCATGTCGTAACTCTTGTTCTGTACCAGCTCACTAGAGATAATCAGGCAACCATCATATTCTGATACCTCTGTGGCACTATTGTCACTTCTCATTACCTGATAATAAGAAATTGCATATCAGTCTCCAAGTCTAAATTGATTGAAACTATCATTTTATAATTCAAATTAGACATGAGATAGTTGGACAAAGAAATCACTAACACTTTGAATGGAAAAGCGGCAAACAATTACTGCTGAGCTGAGATCACTGGTTTGGAAGTTGCCTCCTTTGCTATTTGAATTTGAGCTCTCTGTGCCTGTTCACAAAAAGTTCAATTACACAGAAAGTGCCAAAAGGACCGTCTTTCACAGGATCACCATTTGAACTATATATTACCTCTTTTTCCCAATCCAATCTCATGGTGATAATGACTAATATCAAGGTCTGAACCACAGTTCCACTGATCATTCCAGTCCACAATCCCTACTTATTCGTTTAAACCACATGCAAGATCAAGAAATCAGATTAGATTCTCAATTTTGCATAACATTTGGAGCAATAAGTGAGAAATTTCTCACTTAACTATGCAGTTAAAACATTCCATAATTTCAGTTTATTCAACAATAATGAGCCACCATGTACATTTATAACTTTCTACAGTTTAATTAAAACCATGATGATTGAAAATCTGAAGCATGTGTGACTCTTCAGATACTCAAATCAACACATATGTCCAAATGCGGTGGTATGTACAGGATAGGTATATACCTTAAAACCAAACAACAGCAACCACCCCAAAACAACACCAGCAGGAACTCCTACAAGGTAGTAGCTACCAATATTTATAGTAGCTACTATTGCTTGCCAACCAGATCCGACTGCTACGCCTGTAAAGCAACATATGACCACAAATGCTTCGGTCAGAGACTAGACATGAATTTCAAACCACAGAAATCTATATATACTGCTTCTTTCTAGTTTCTCACCTGAGAGCGCTGGTTGAATGCAATTAAGGAGAATGGTAAATGCCAACAAGACTGATAATTCATTGACCATTGTGATAACAGAACTACTTGAGGTAAAGATCATTGCAAGCTTCTCATTAAAGGCTATAATTATTAACCAAAATAGAACTCCCACAGCTAGGGAGGTTAAGACTGCAACAGTGGTTGCAAATTTCGCAGCTTTTGTATTGCCTGCACCAAGTTCATTTGCTACGCGCACTCTGGAACAATAAGGGAAAAGTAATTTAGATTTCTTGCATGGGTGCAATAAAATGTAAAAGAAACATGTATATATGCAGGTTTATATGCTAATATAACTGTTCTGATAATCATAAAGGTTCTTGTAGTAGATCATAATGACATTATCAATCAGGAAAGTACCAGTGTAGTGTCAAAGTTGCTAAGAAAAACTTCATGTATAACATTATTTGCTTGATACTCTTGTTCCGAAAGTGTAAAGTGAAAGGCCATAAATCCTATCTGGAACATTCAAAATATTATGAGGCCAAATGTAGACCACAGAAAAGTACAGACAGATCCATCTCATCCACTTCCATAGCTTTTAACTAATTCCTAAGTCCAAAGAGACTTACAACCAGTAACATACCCAGTTGCCGCCAAAAATCCCAGCGGAATCATGGATTCCCAAGCATAGATAGTTATGCTGCAAAAAGAGAATAATGGAATTTACAGAAAAGTAATACACAATTAGTATTGTATATTGATTTAAACAATTATAAAAAAAAATTGAAGCACGTTATAGAAAATTAGAAACACTAACCAGATGGAAAGGGCATCAACTGCAATCTCAGTATTGTTGAAATATCCAGAAACTATCACCAAAACTCTATAATAGAAATTCTCCAACCTGAAACATAGCATGCATATATTTAAATTCAACCAGTTATTAAATATATGAATATACCTGCATAGAGAGAGAGAGAGAGAGAGAGAGAGAGCACATACAAGAGCATGACCCCAGAAGCCAGAGACAGCTTAAAGAAATCCCAGAGCCCAAAAAACGCTTGAGTTGAAAAACCAGTCCAAGTTTCGGAGCATCCACCAGAAACAGTGTATGCAAAAAATGCCACAACCGATGCCCACCAAGCAAAACCAATGGTAAGAGTAGTCCCCACGATCCCAATCCCCAGCCTGAATACAAAAAACCAACTCACAAACACATGGAGTGCCAGAACCCCTCCACACACCCAAGCTATTACCCCCATCTTCAGCTGGCTCTGCAAGAATCTCTGCAAGGTCAGCTGAAATGGGAAGCTCAAGTGAAACGGAATCGACCACAACGCCACCAAACCAGTCCGCTCGGCCACCGCCTCCGACTGTCCCATGAGCTTCAACAATGGCGTAGCGAACACAAACAAGGGCAATAGCAACAAAGAGCAGAGAAACAAAACTACCCAAGAACGCTGCATGTATATGCCCAACATATGGTACTGCTTAGCCCCATAGGCCTGGCCGCACAGTGTCTCAAGCGCACTTGCCATGCCTAGCTAGACAAAACCCAACAAAACAAACCCAACAAAGCAAAACATATTTAAACAAACAAAAATGCGAAATTGGGTTCTGATATTTCACATTCGTAGCATTAAGTGGCGTTACCATGAACCCGAAGGTGATGGCGATGATGACGGTGTTGACGATGGAGAAGGCGGCGAGGTCGAGGCCTCTGAGGTGGCCGGCGAAGGACTGGGTGATGACGGTGACGGAAAACAGGGCAATGCGGCTGAAGATGGACGGGGCTGCTACTTGCCATAATCTCTTTGACTCCAGCCATGTCCGTTTGATCAGATTGCCGTCTTCTTCTGCGTCTTCTTGTTGGTGTTGGTGGGGAGGGAGTAACAGAGTGAGAGGGTGCTCCTCTCCCTCCCTCTCTGCTCTCATTGTCGTGACCCTCTGTTTTCGGAGGGTGCTCCTCTCCCTCAATGTAGCCACACATTAAATTATGCCACGTGTTAGATTAATTAAACCATGGTTAACTTGCCTTTGGTGTAAGGAGTGGCTCACTAACTATCCTAATCCACTTGTGCGAATATATGAAAATTAATGATCAATTAGCTTAACCTGCATAATTAACTCTTTGTTTTGTATTTGTGGAACTATTGTTATGTTTATGGATGTCAAGTATTGAAAACGATGATAATTACATATCTTGGATCATAGTGGTGAGCAAAAATACTTTCATCCTAATCACAGTCTAAAAATTTGATAATTTCGCCGAAATATCTGTGAAATAATCGTTTTTTTGGAGTTCCGAAATTTTAGCACAATTCCAATTATATATAGTGATTTTTTCGATATTTTCGTCAATAATTTCGAGGATATTTCGGGGAAGATATTTTCGTTCAAATGGCAGCTGCAAATGGTCAACATATCGCGATATTATCGATAATATCGCGATATGAACTTTCAAAAATGAAGTAATTCGCTTGAACGTCGCACACAGGGTTTCATTTAATCATGAACAAGAAATTTCAAAACACTCAGATCCCTCAAGAACTAAATCAACCCCCATATCCATATAAAATGAAAGAAACAGAAAAGCAGAGAGTGTAGCAGAGAAAATGCTCACCAGATCGTCCTCGGAGCTCAGGGTTTTTGGGGTTTGTGGGTTTCAGATCTAAGAGAGTGAGTGCCGTAGTCTGTGTCTTCCTCGGTGCAATGTCTGAGAGTAAGAGAGTGATGGAAGCTACCACAGGACAAAGAAGGAAAAGATTAAAAATAGTGTGCAGATGAAATGGACAAAGGTGGGGCCCTTATATACCATAATCTAACTGTCCCGAAAATGCCCATTCTGCAATGCCCGAACATCGCACACAAGGGTTCGAACCCCTCCCCACTTTGTGATTACTATCTATCAAATTTGGTATTTATAACTCTTCCAAGGTTTCTCAAAAATATAAAATAATTACTTATTGTTCTATATTGTTGATCAAATATTTAATTACTTAATATAATTTTTTTTCTTTCCTATTTAATCCATTTAATGTTATTGTTTATTTTATTATTCATTATAAGTACTTACATTACTAAATTCCCCTTCAAATTGTTGCTTAATTACTTAAATCTCTATAATCATTTTATTTATTTCCTATTTAATTCTTCTTTGGATAACTTTATTTATGTTCTTAGTTAATTTTCAATCTTCACTATTATTTTTTATACAAATTTATAAATAAACCCAATCCTAGACATGTATTTATAAAAAAAACTCAAACACTATTTAAACATAGAAACACACCCAAAATCAACAATTGTATATTTTTTGGGTGTGTTTATAAATGGGTTTTGAGTGTGTGTAATGATGAGTTTTAGGTGTGTTTATAAAGTGTTTTGGGTGTTGGGTTTTTTTATAATTTCAGCCCCCATTTTGGGTGTTTTAGTGAAACTCCCTATTTTTTAAGCATGGTAAAGTGCTTAATTTTCATGACAAATCAAGTTGGTTTACATCTTTTATTATTTTTCAATTTTTGATAAATAATCAATATAAGAACATGTACCATGTCATGATGTCCAGTGAATAATGTGAAATAAAGTTACTCATGTATCTTACCATGCAACTTATAAAGTGTAAAATATTGTAGTAAAAATGATAAATAAATTACTAGAGGGTGTTTAATTTTCTTTCATTAATTACTCTAGATTTTCTAAGTCACAAAGTTTGTCAGCTCGCAATATAATCAACTTAAATCACTCAAACATGCTATGCAATGCATTTCCTTCCAATCTTTTGTGTTAAAATAATAGATGATTGACTAAATAAACTTTTTACAAAGTTTCATTAAAAATTTCCATGTATTTATAACAATTTCCGTGGTTTTTATCCAATTTTTATCGATATTGATATGTTCCCGATATTTCTATCGATATTTCCATGTTTTTGAACCACCGATATTTCCGAAAACCCTCGATATTTAAGACCTTGATCCTAATAAATGTTAATTAAGGAGGGAATAGTGAGGCTACACTAGAGTTAAGGAGTGTTGCTTTCATGAGTTTAAAATAGAGATATGATTTTCCCACTCTATTTTTCTTCACTTACACTCATTTTTGCTTTTTATACTTTTTAATCAATTTTGTTCTTTCTCTTTCCTATTCTACTATTACCCTACATTAATTTCTTTTTACTTCACTTTTATATTAGTTTTTTTTTTCTTTATACTTAATTTTCCAACTTGCACTCTATTTTCAATTTTTTTTCTTCCTTAAATCAAGTAAGAAATTAAGTTTTTTTCCCCCTTTAAAAAAGAAGTGGGGAAATCAGCTCCCTTAATTATTTAACTAGAGAGCATCCTACCTGCCATGCATGTGTTTCTCAACATTGCATGTCTCACATCTGTCAAGGACAAGGAAGACCTAACATCAGTGGCGGCGCCACATGAGGTGCACAAAAGTTGTTCAATAAAAGACCTAACATAAGATGAGACCCAAAACTCCATCACATCTTCAAAACTATCAGCACAAAAATATAGTGGATTGATTGCGTATTTATTCAATGACGGAGCCATCTAAGGACCAGGGTAAATGGTCAAAATATGCATTTAATTAAATGATCAAAATAAAAATTCAATTCAACACATAAGTTTAATGAAAATTATTAAAACTTATCGAATGTTAGACAATAAAATGCATAAAGTCCAAAACGTACGTGCAAATAAATTAGTAAAAGACGTTTCATACGCAATTACATTATTGTGATCTATGTATAGTTTTTTTGTACAAGAAACCGTCCACAAATGGGAAAGCAGGTAATAACTATAATTCTACAGGGGTGAGAGCTGCCGAAAAGAATCCCAGCCGTTGAATTAACGTATTATAATCCAACGAAAGTTCGATATGCACACCTATAAGATGGTGCTCAAGATATTTGGCAATTCGTGTCTAAGCTGAAGTTCATCTTGACCATTTAGGAATATAGGGAGCCACTTAGCAGACTGTTTGGGAATGCGTTTGAGATTGTCTTTGTGGTCAACGGAACTTTTGCGTATAGCCCATCCCCCATTCAAAATTATCAAATGGGGTCCAATAAAAATACCCCTTTACATTCACACCCTTCTCCATATTGCCTTGTTGATCCAGAATAAATGCCTAAGAACGCTTTGAATTCTATGAGGATCCCTTAGTGCTCCATCAAGCCCATTCTCCTCTTCCTCCACCTCACTGATTCGGTTTTCAGAAATGTAAATCTTAGGGTTCTGGTAGTTTTGCTTCATGAACACCAAAAGTTTCTCCAAACCTTGTGGATAACTACAGATCATGAAGCTTCCTTTAGCCGGAGGACCAATTTGATCTCCATCTATATTTTCAACCAATGACAAAGCCAAAGCATCGTTGCGGTAGCACATTGCCTTGTTTGGACTCATTGGGTCGTGTTTAGCATACCTTGCGGTATAATAATTGATCCCAATAAAATCAAAGGATCCCTTGATCAATTTCTTCTCTTCCTTGGTGAATTTGGGTACCCTTTCCTTGACTAAAACTCTCATACTCTTCGGATATTGGCCCGACACCAATGGTTCCAAGTTGAAAGTCCAAAACTCTTTTTGCTGCTGCTCTGTCTAGGAGTGATTCTGAATGAGGCTCTGCATATTGCCCTACAAGACTAATTCCAATTTGTCCACCTTGCTTTTCTTGAAACTTTTCTCTGTAGAGCCTAACCGCTGTGGCATGGGCAAGAAGAAGGTTATGGGTCACAATGCAAGGCTCAGTAGAAGAATTCCCACTTGTACATGGAAATAAGGATGGTACAGAACACCTCCCGGGTGGAGAAACCCCGGTATCATACCCCATTACGGTGATAATATACGGTTCATTGATTGTAATCCAGTTCTTGACCCTATCTCAAAATGTTTTAAAACAAATTTCACAATAGTCCTTGAAATCGTTCACAATTGACCAATTCAAGAAGCCTCCATACTTGTCCTCCAAGGCTTGTGGTGCATCAAAGTGGTATATGGTCACATAGGGTGTGAGGCCATTTTTGATTACTTCATCAATCAGGTTATTGTAGTAATCAATACCCTCTTGGTTTATTCCTCCACTCAAGGTTCCGTTAGGAAGAATCCTAGTCCAGGAGATGGAGAATCTGTACGAATCGACTCCGAGGTCCTTCACAGCCTTCACATCTTCCTTGTATCGTTTATACGAATCGATGGCTGTGAACAAGTTAGAGTGGTCATATATTATTTCTGATTTTTTCTCAATGAAGTGGTCCCAAACACTTGGTCCTCTTCCTCCTCCTTTTGTTGAGCCTTCTATTTGTGCAGCAGAAGTGGAGACTCCAAAAGCAAAATCTCTAGGGAAGTGAGACCTCTTGACTTGCAATTCTTTAGGATTCAATGCATTGAGCAAATATTCCTCTAGATCAGCAGTCACAGAAACTAATTGTGACAAAAAGGCAATCAAAACAATGGCACACACCATGTGAAACCATTAAAAATGGTGGTGAGAATGTCATGACTTTTGATCAATATTGTGAAACAACCATTTGAAGCAATTGCTACTACATAGCAACAAGGATATACTTCCTCTTTAACAAGAAACAAGACCACAATTTTTGTGCAAAATGAGATCATGTTTTTTATGGATCAGCACTATAATAGGAGGCAGGTATTTGGGCGGTCCTGGGAAATCCTTCGGTAGCTGGGCTGCATGGTGTGCATGGGAGGTGACTATATTAGGCTATATATGTATAATGAGCCCTTAAATTGATGAGTGGTGTTCAAGACTAAGGGACACTTAATTTCATGGTTAATCTTTCTTCGGCCTCAAACAATCCACATGTTATTAATTAATTCTTGGGCATAAAAGAATACCACACCTCCCCAAAATTTTCAAAACTACCACCTATAAATACATTTTTATTGTCCACTTATTGCCCACATAACACTTTTCTCTGAAATTGTGTTCTCTCTCTCTCTCTCTCTCTCTCTCTCTCTCTCTGAAACCCAGTTCTTCCTCTTCCTCTTTGTTTTCTTCTCTACCCAAATGATGTCTTGCAGCAACAGTGAAATGGAATCGGGTGAAATCCCCAATTTTTGAAGTTTCCCAACAAGGCAAAGAAGAACATGTTTACAATTGACAAAGTGGATTTGATAATCTCACCGGTGGGTTCATGGCCCAAACCCCAGATACATCTTAATTAAGACCCCTAACCAAAGCCACATGAATGAGATTGTGAAATCTGATACAAACAAACCAATCCTCCCCATTTTGCTCACACAGAAATCACCAACGCTTACGCTTTGCACAGAAATGATGGCTGGCCAATGCCCATTCTATTTTTGGTTACCTAAACAAACCCAAACAAAACCATCTTTTCTAAATACGACAGCATGTGTTGGCATTAGGTGGCCATTGTTTGAGCATTTTGGTCCAATTTTGGGGGTTTTGAAGTCTAGATTTATGGTATTCAAGAACAGCAATCGTATTGTGATTTTATTGCAGTTGTATTGTAGTCGTATTGCTTTTGTATTGCTATGGTATTGCTGTATTATAGTCGTATTACAAAAATAGTACAACCGCAATACCATAGCAATACAAAAGCAATACGACTACAATACAACTGCAATAAAATCACAATACGATTGCTGTTCTTGAATACCATAAATCTAGACTTCAAAACCCCCAAAATTGGACCAAAATGCTCAAACAATGGCCACCTAATGCCAACACATGCTGTCGTATTTAGAAAAGATGGTTTTGTTTGGGTTTGTTTAGGTTGCAAAAAGGATTCGAAGAGAGATAGAAATTAGGGTTTGGATTTGGGTATAGAAGAAAACAAAGAGGAAGAGGAAGAACTAGGTTTTGAGGGCAAAGCTGTGGGTTTTGCAGGTTGTTCTTGATCTTCTTCTTCGTGAGGAAGATGAAATTGGGGTTTGGATTTGGGTAGAGAAGAAAACAAAGAGGAAGAGGAAGAACTGGGTTTCAGAGAGAGAGAGAGAGAACTAAATTTCAGAAAAAGTGTTATGTGGGCAATAAAAATGTATTTATAGGTGGTAGTTTTAAAAATTTTGGGGAGGTGTGGTATTTTGACAAAAAATTATAAAATGGGTGGCACTGAGGGCCATTTCCCTAAAAGTTTTGCCCCTCGGTAACTAGGTTTCAAATTGGGCTGGGCTGGAGCTTGAGAAGATGGGCTTGAATTGAGAATCACTTAAAAAGTTGGGTGGGCAACGGTTCCGTCCCTATTTGAATTCATGGAGAAATAGACAATTTCATTAGATAAATTGCAATAATACAGTGAATAGTCCAAAAATGTAAAATTAAAGCGGAAAAAAGCCGCACAAATAATTACAAAAACCTATGCCAAACCCAAAATATTTGAAGATGTTGATATTTGAGAAGGTAGTTCTATTCACATTAGTTACTTACCACGGCCCAGAGCACATGCTGGTCAACCATGGTCGATTAAATCGTTAATCATAATCAAGCAATAAATTAAAACAATAGTTTTTTAATTACAACTGACACGGCCATCAGTAGAAACGATTAAATCATTATTAATCATCCTTCGATCGATGCTTTGTGAATGCTTTGCGCTATGCAAATGCAGAAGAGCAACGAGCGGAATGATTTTAGTGGTCAAACTAATCTCTTTATTATTTAACTAAATTATATGTTCCATTAGCTGCCAAATCTGCCACTGATAATTTGATTGGTAATTAGGGGTGTACAAGATTCAATCTAATCCGTTCAAACAAGATCAGTCCAATTTAATCTAATTTAATTTTAATCTGTTTCAAAGATTTGATGGATTATATTGGATCTATAATTTTCAAAACCGACATGATTGGATCGGATGACGGATTTGCTTATGAGAATCCAATCCAATCAAGTTAGTTTTATGCTTATTTTGCTCTTGTAGGTATTTGTTGTTGGAAATGTTATGAATATTTTAAGTCATTTAATGAAGTTATGTTTAATATATTACTAGCCTCTCAAGCACTTCCGCGCCTGTTAGAGGTTTTTATTAAAAAAATTAAAATTTATTTTAGAATTAAAAAAAGATAATGAGTAGTTATGTTCCATAAAAATTTGATCCATTATCTTATTTTTCTTTTAATTTTAATTTTTTTAATATGAAAACATGTGAATTTACCATATTGTCCTCATTTAATTAATAATTTCAATTCTTAATGTTTGCATTAACTAAGGTCATTTTCTGGTATTTTGAATGTTTTACCATTCTCTGTCTTTTGCTTTATATATATAAATATAATCAAAACAATTTTCTCTAATATTTTATTTATATTTTGCATTCTATTAATATGTTTGATTATATTAAAAATAATAAATTTTTAATATTTTATTATTGTCTTTTTCTATTATCAAAACTGATCATCCAATCTAATCCAATCTAATCCAATCTAATATCAATTGGATCCGATGAAATTAGATTTAAACATTTAATATGAATGGATCGAATTGAAAAAATACGATCCAATCTATATTGAATCGAATGCAAATTGACTAAATTATATTGATTTCGATCTGACCTTCACCCTTATTGGTAATTACATCACAAGTTAATGTGAATGTAGTTATTAAAATGTGTATGTTACGGAAATTTAGTGCATGTTGGCAGAATAAATAAATAAGCTATAAGATGTCATATCATTAGTTGGCCAGTTTTTTATTTTCTTTGGTCAGATCATTATTTGGCTTATCCCATCCAGGGGACACATCAGTTGCATATATATCCTTCACATTTCTTTTCCCACCTTCGTTATCAAAGTTTTGTTTGTCTCTTCAGTTCAGAGCAATTTATTATTTTGTTTTTCAGAATTATATGTCTTTCTTTAGTCGGTGATGATTGGTTGTTTTTTTTTTTTGGTCAACGATGATGGTTGGTTGTTATATATTAAGGATATATACATGGTAGTGGTGCGCAAGAAAAAGTATTATGTTTATCTTCCATTTTCTCTGTGTAGTAGAGCCAAAAATCGTTCAAGTCGTTAAAACTGGCTAAATTAAATTAATTTGGGCGGTTTGGTTCGAAATTAATTTTGTACTTGGTTGGTATTTTAGTATTATTTAGGATTCACTATGTAAGGGGCAAACCACCCGATGTCACTTTTGTTTGGGAACTGATGTATGGTTTTATTGTGGTTGATATTTGCGTTCAATGTTTAAGGGTTTGATTTGGTTTGGTTTATCCCTTCGCTAGCTAATGTTTTTGTCTCATTACCTTTTTTTTTCTTGTAAGATTTTAAAGAGGCACTTTTTGCACATCCAACACCATCATTCTTACACATATACATTATTGAAGAGCATCTTCAGCGGAGTTGCTATACTTTGTTCCTTAGTCATTTTGGCTAGAATGAGGGCAAAACGCAGCTTCAGCAAACTTACTATTTGGCTCTTTATTTTGGAGAACTCCCTGCTTGAGTTTGGTAACTCTCTACATTTAGAGAGGAGGAAAGAGAAATAGAGGGTTCTGCATTTCTTTTTCTTCTCTCTCTCAAGGCTCACAACCCTCTCTCACCTCTTACTTTTTGTTTTTTTATAATGAACTTTTAATTTAGAGAGGAGAAGAGAGAAATAATAAAATATTAGAGATTAGCCAAAACACTTTTTAAGTAATTTGCTATAATGACTTTCCAGCTATTTTAACTACAATTTAAAGACTCTCCTGAAGATGCTATACTGTATTTTTTCATGACAATATTTTGACTAAGCTTATTTTACTATTAAGCGGAGTCTAAGGGAAAGGATTGTAAATGCATGCATATGTTATGTAGATGGGCACCCACCATGCCTTCCACCTTTGGTTTTTCTATGTTTTTGTTTCTCTTTTGTTTTCAATACTAAATGCATGTAATCTTTGATAACTTGCAAACGCATGTAACTCGTGACTTTTAATTTTCTTTCCTTATTATAAGTCTATATATAAAAAGGGTTTTGCCAACATGACATATATAAAATTAAAAGTAAAATGTAATTATATACTCTATTAGCAAGAGTTGCTTTTTTTAATCAGCAAACAAAGAAAAAAAAAACAGAGTAGGTAGGTTTTTTTTATTATTATTTTTTCTGGTCTCATAGTGACACTCTGGCCCCAATTAATGCCATGTGGATGTTGAGGGATAATATGAGTTCTTCCGAAGCCATCATTCATGAACGGCAACCTCAGAAGAAGAAAAATTATTCAACAAGTGGATTACTGGATATATATGTTAAGCTACGTACCATAAGTAGGTCCAAGCAGTCGCTGTTGAATATCATAATATATGATTATTCCCAGACATATAAAAATGTCCAAAACCTCCTACTTGCTGTAATTTTATAAATTCAATAGTGGGTTTAAGTATATGTCTCTTTCAATTTTTTTTAAAAAGAGACCAATGATGTGATGTTGCGATCGCAAATGCGTGTATGCTTAAGAATTTGAGATCTCAACGTTAATTCAGAAGAAGAATGTTAGGTTTTATAGCCACGTTTGAGCATTGTCTTGAACTAATTTAGAAATTCATGAATCGCACAAATTACCAAGTGATTAACAGGTACTTAAGGCTAAGATTTACGTTAATACCTAGTGCTACATGTCCTCTATGCCTTCCCTTCAAAGTTCAGCAATTGACTTCACCTTTATAGTCTTTTAGGGTATTTGCTATATATTTAAGCGGTTCTATGTCTTTGTTTTGTTGGGCTTATTGACTTTATTTGTTGACCGAAGATATACCAAAGGAGCAAGCAAACTTTGTTTGGTTGAATATATGTGGACGTACTCCCAAACAGATGCTCAAGAAAACTTTTATGAGATTAATTTGTTGCAAACTTCATTTTGGTCACAATCAAAGACTTATAAGGGCACAGTTCTTTTTCATGAAGTTGAGAAATATACAGTTGAAAAAATGTGAACAATATAGATTATAGAGGAAGGATTTGGAAAATGTAAATTAAAATTTTCATGAAATTATGTTCCCCAACTAAATTGAAACAAATACTACTAACCAAAGGCCTAGTTAGTAGCACAAATTTATACTTGACTAACCTCCTTAAATCACATGGGGTTAAGTAAGATATGCGAAGGAATGATGCGATAGCGTCAAAACATGACAATCTGCCGTGGGAAAGGTTGCTAGTTGCTTAATTTATATTATATATTTCATAGAACAGCAATAGAGCACTAGAATGCAAAAATAAAAGAAATTTTCCCCGATGATGGCTTGCAAAAGTGGATAATTTTTGCTCATTTTCGTCATGTGATTATGTATTATAAAGGTGGTTGCCCAATAATGTATGCTTGGTGGTGATGAGCATCCAGTGTGGACTCATCCCCCCAATAAAAAAACCAAAAGAAAAGAGACCCAAGACTTGTAGGTTTGCAGCCTTTGCATTCAAAAGTCGCTAATCAATATTTTTTTTAGTAATTAATGACAACTAAAAGAATTTACTTTAGAGCTCTCAAGTTCAATTATTATGTCACTGCCAAAGTTGAAAATATTTTAATAAAGACTTGGAAACTTGCAAGAGCTTCTTAGTTCCTTCATTTACGAGTACAAATATAGGCTGCCGGTCCATTCATTCTATCCATCTGTTGTGTAGCATTTGCTCCAAGAGGGAGTGAGAGTCATAGGGCACATTTGTTCGAATCCCCCATAACAAGGATGAGTTACCCCTACTACTCTCCTCCACCACCTTCGCCACCTCTGCCATGCTCTCCTCCACCACCACCGCCACCTGCCCCATGTAACCCTGTAAGCTCACCACCGCCACCTCATCACCACCACCACCACCATCCACCAAAACACTACAATAGCCATCCACCGCCACCACCATCCCCATCACCACCGCTACCTCCGCCACCTCACCACCACCATGATTATCCTAAGCCACCAACTCCGTCACCACCACACCACCACCATGACTATCCAAAGCCACCACTTCCCTCACCTTCTCCACCACCTCCACCCCCACACCACCATGACTATCCAAAGCCACCAACTGCGTCACCACCACCACCCCACCATCATGACTATCCTAAACCTCCACCTCCTTCTCCTACACCCCCACATCACCATGACTATCCTAAACCACCACCTCCTTGTCCTCCACCACCACATCACCGTGACTATCCTAAACCTCCAACTTATTCACCACCCTCAGTTCCAGCACAACCACCAACCAAACATGAGGCTCCACCACCTCACTCACATGTCTATCCACCAAAACCTTCCTATGGCTCTGCTCCACCACCAAAACCATACCACCACACGGCTCCACCACCTGAACATGTACATCCACCAAAGCCCAGCCTTCCACCACCACAATCACCTCCGAAAGCTTATCCACCAAAGAGCAACCAACCTCCAGTCCACCCTCCAAAATCATCACCACCAAGCCACCCTCCAAAGCCATTCCCTCCCAAATCCTCACCACCAAAAAGTCAACCTCCAGTCCACCCTCCAAAGCCCTACCCTCCCAAATCATCACCGCCACAAAGCAGCCACCCTCCAGTACAACCACCAAAGCCATACCCTCCAAAATCATCACCACCAAAGCCCAGTCACCCTCCAAAGCCGTACCCTCCCAAATCATCGCCCCCCAAAGCATCACCTCCAAAAAACACCTACCCTCCAAAGGCAGCGCCACCAAAATCCGCATACCCACCAAAGGGTGCGACCCCACCTGCATTCCCTCCTGGTTACTACACTCCTCCTCCTACCCCTTTCAACGCGGTCCCACCTTCATCTGAAATCGTGGCACCGCCACCAGGGAAAAACCACACCACTGTCATCGCGGTGTGCGTCTCCCTGGGTGGTGCCTTCTTCCTTGCCTTCCTCTTAGTCGGCCTCTTCTGCTTCGCCAAGAAGAAGAAGAAGAGAGTGATGGTTCCTGCAGCAGTTCCTTGTATTGAGGAAGAAGAACATCAACCAGAAGCAGTGCCAGCAGTAGGAGGAGGCGCATATGGTGCTGCCCCACCTCCAGTACCGGTTCCTGTAGAGCAACACGGATATGGTGGTGGTGGCGGTGCAGCTGAGATCGGGCCTTCTGGGCCGACAGCTTATGCTCCTCCTGGTCATCATCCAAGTTATTGATAATGCCACATCATTCTCGGTTGCAATATTCGTACACGTTCAGTGTGATTTCATTGCATTATTCTTTAGGGTTTGTAATAAAGTTTGGTCGATTTGTTGATTTTTTTATATAGTATTTATCCATGTTGTGTGGATCGTCAAAGGAGAGGAAAGTGGTGGCCATTGGCCAGCTAATAAGAAGGGGTGTCCTATGATTCTATGAAGGCAAAGGCCAAATTTGTTCATGTAAAGTGCTATATATATTGTGGATTATAATAAGTTCATTATCAACAATCATTACAGTGAGTCAGTGACAGACAAGAAGTGCATGTGTTATTAATTGAAATTATATGCTACACTTGCTTGCTCTCAATTAACTTTAATTTGCACTATTATATGATTTATACATTTGATGTGTATCATAACACCTACATTGAACATACGTCACATTTAGGGCCTGTTTGTTAATGTCAAAAATACTTTCAGATAATTGAAGGCATTTTTATATTGTTTAGCTGGATTAGACAAAAAGTGTATGTTGAATTTGTACAAGTGTTTGTACGATTTTGTAAAGAAACAACTTATAGATGCTCATAAGATACTTCTTGAAGAAACACTTCTAAGTAACCGTACGTAATCAGTAGTTAAATTTCAAATAAATTTATTATTTTCTATTTATACAAGCATTACTAACAAAAGTCTTACATATATAAACACTTCTACACTAATTTATAAGTAGCAAAAAATGAGATTGTGAATAACCTCATAGAATAAGACCATAAGCATTAAGATAAAGACAAGAGCAGTTTTCCTGCCAAATTAAATTATTCCTTCGCTGTAATCGATTGGGGTTAAGACAAAATAAGTAGTTAAAAAGAGCACGTAAATCTGAGGCAAAAAATTGTTTTAGGGGATATCACTTGATTTGGACAGTCGTAATTGGCGTGGAAATTATTATATTTTACTGGAGATTTGCAAAAGAATATTATAAGTTAATGAAGTTTACATTGAAAATTCTCTTGCAATCATAGCTTAGGCGGCTTAATGTATACAGTAAAAAAATAAAAATAAAAAGATAAAACTAAGAAAAGGATAATATGCCTGCACAGCTAGATATCGAGATGTACAGGCAGAATTTGGTAAGATCGTGTCAAAAAAGTCTAGTTCTTTTTCTAAGTATGGCTTTTTTTTCAACTCTCTCTCATGAGCACATTTGACGTACATACATGCACTTGACTTTTCTTTTAAGAAAGAAAAAAAAAAAAAAAGGAAAAAGGAAATTGCACATGGATTTTTTTTACTTTTTTTATCATAAAGGTTTTAGTATCCCGATCTAACTAAAATTGTTAACAGCATCTTCAACTAATATGTCAATTTGTAACTTCGAACATATAATCTGTTTGTGTTTTTTTTTTCTTCATTATTATTCCGTATTTATTGAGATTTCAGATGAATTTTTTTATGTGAACAACATTGGAGGGTGGATGATCAAAACACACAGATTCAGATGCAAAATGTTGATTACTCTTGACCAATTAAACTCGGGCCAGAGGCTGATAATATAGAGATAGGACACTTGTCATCATGAATTATTGACAAGTGTCATTAACAGTATAAGGAGCTAACTAATCTTCTAATAAAAACTCTCATTATCAGAAATAAGAAAAATCAAGAGCTAAGCTTCTTCTTCTTCTACAAGTCTCACTGTAATTCTTTTTTGTTTTCAGAGGCGTGCCTGGAATTGGCGGTTGCGTTGGGCGGAGGATGGTTTATCTGGGACGTTTTCCAAAAAATTATATGTTAAGTTATTAACGACAGATATTAAGGGGGAAAAGAAATTCCCATTTGGCTGAGCATGGCCTGCCGGTGACAAATCGCACTCATGGCTGCAGAAACCATGCTAACTGTCAATCAATTTATTATGGCTTGAATTCACGGACTCAACTTTTATAATATATGATTATATGTCTAGGTTGATTGATCGTGTTCATTATTTTTTTTTAGGGAGTTTCACTAAAACATCCAAAATGGGGGCTGAAATTATAAAAAAACCCAACACTCAAAACACTTTATAAACACACTCAAAACTCATCATTACACACACTCAAAACTCATTTATAAACACACCTAAAAAATATACAATTGTTGATTTTGAGTGTGTTTCTATGTTTAAATAGTATTTGGGTTTTTTTATAAATATATGTCTAGGATTGAGTTTATTTATAAATTTGTATTTTTGTTATTATTATCAAATGTCTCCATGATTTTAATTTTGATAAAGTGTTACACATTTAAATTGCATTTAGCAGTTTCATTATAAATAAATAAAAAATTACATTTGGCAGGTTTTTTTAATAATTAATTGAGGAGGGAGATTTGGACTTGAGATTTTTTTTCTTCTTTTATACAAGCGATATTGAGGGAAGAGAGAATCGAATTTAAGACCTCGGGTGCATGGGTAAATACTCTTAACCACTTGAGTTTTTTTGTATCAGAAACTTGAGATATTTTTTAACATTATAAAGAGAAGTACCACTTAAAAGCTAGTTAGTGTATTTGAGGTTGAAATATTGAAAGGTTTATCATTAACATTGTTACTGTACAATTACATGTAGCTTGCTCAAATTCAGTCCTCTCCTTGTGCAATTACATGTACCTTGCACCCCCAAGTATGTTCGAGTTCCCTTTACTTCTGTTTTTGGGTGCAATGGGGGCCGAAGCCCAACAGGAGGAGAAACTAGACAGAGAAGGCCCTGCTGAAGAAAGTCTCCAAGCATGATTTGTGTCGAAAATTAATGTCCAAATCCAAGTTAAAGCCCATCTTGAAAAGTCGATCAGCAACACACACATACTTTGATTGGAGATGGGGAATTAGTTAGTTGTTCCAAGGCCTGGCTCTCCAACTCCAATCCAAGTGTTAATTGATGACAGATTTTGCCTTGACGGTTTCTCTCAAACAACAAATTAAGCCCAATGGTTCTAGACGTCGATCGACAAACCCAGATCACAGGTTACTATCACATGCAGATAAAGACAACAGAAAAGCATTCTGAAAACATAATCCAAGACAAATGATCTCCTGTTCATGAGGAGAATCACATTGGGTCAACTGTTAACAGTTATTTTCATTAGCTAAATCCCAATTAGTTAGGGTCTTTGATTCATAATAATATTTGGACACACTACAGTAAACCCCCCAACTTATAAGGTCATTTACGAGTCCATACTCGATTTTGGGGACATTTATGGGTACATACACAACGTCGCAAAAAAATTACAGATTGCCCCCTCCGTTAGCGATTCCGTCATGAAATCCGTTATGTGCATACGTGGCATTTATGGGACCCCTTTTTTGATGACGTGGACTTCCACGTGGACAAAAAAATAATAAAAAATTATTTTATTTTTTAAATTATTTTTAAATTATTTTAATCTCTCTCTCTCTCTCTCTCTTCCACCATAGCCTCTACCACTAAACCCTCCTCCGTCTGATCCACCTGTACCACCAAACCCTCCTCCATCTGATCCTCCTCTACCACCAAAATAAACAAACAAACCCAGAAGAACCCACCACCCTCCCCCGTCGCAACCCTCCCCAACATCCACCCATGGCAGCCCGAAACAAAGAAACACCCATCTTCTCTTATCCCCCTTCCTTGTACAAGGAGCATTACCAGAAATTATGCCGTTCGTCAATGGTTTTCACATATCCAAGCCAGAATTAAATGCTTTCAGTACCAATTAAAAGAAAAGGAAAATATCAGTGATGGAGACTCTTTAATTGCTTTCAGTCATTGAATTTTTGGAGGTTGTGCTAAATTTGCCCATGTTGTATGATTCAACCCCATTAGTCACCATTTGCTGCTGACTCTAATTCTGATTCAAATTCCCATTCCCATCTATCAAATTCGAATCTTGACCCTGAAACTGCTTGCTTTCAGGCAATTCCTTCATCAGCCGAGTCCGGTCAATCCCCAAAACCATAACTCTCGACTTTCCACTCACCACAAACTCCTCCAACTCAACGCCACTGTTCTCTTCCGCCATTGACCTCAACGCCATCTCAACCGCCAATATCGCCCCGGATTCTCCTCCGAGCTCTCGCAGCGCCACCTTCTCCTCTGAAGTCGCATTCTGGTCGCCCTCAAGTTTTCTTAAAATCGCCGACGAGTCAACCTGCGAAAAGGGCACCCTTTCAAGCAAGCAAACCGCAACCATAGCCCGAACCACAGACAATAGGTTTCCCATCTCATCCATGGGGCTGAAGTTCTTGGGTTCGGGTTGGTCGGTCGGCTCCGAATTCGCCTGATTTGGAGAAAGCTTCGGACTTTCGGTAATTGGGTTTGTGGGTTTGGGTTCAGGGGAAGAGAGGCGACTGCATTGGGGTTCTGGGGTTAAAGGGCGAATGGGTTCGATTGGTTCGATTGGTTTTTTGGGGTTGGGTTTAGGGTCCGGGAGATAAGGTGTGAGAGTGAAAGGTCGGCCATTAAAGGCCGAGAGGAAGGTTTGGTGGTAGAGGCTATGGTGGGAACAATTACGATGATGAAGGTGATGATGACGATGAGGAGTTTACACCAGATGAAGATGATTTTTCAGAGGTGAAAGAAATTGGGAGGAAGGGGGAGAGAGAATCTGGGTAGGGTTTTTAATTTTTAATTTAATATGATTTAAAAATTATTTTTAACATGTACATAATTTTTTATTAGTTTTTTGTCCACGTGGAAGTCCACGTCATCAAAAAAAGGGGTCCCACAAATGCCACGTATGCACATAACGGATTTTATGACGGAATCGCTAACGGAGGGGGCGATCTGTAATTTTTTGCGACGTTGTGTATGTACCCATAAATGTCCCCAAAATTGGATATGGACTTATAAATAACCCTATAGGTTGGGAGATTTACTGTAGTTTGTCCATAATATTTTGAGAAAGCCAAAAGGATGCAACCTATGCCGCGTGGTATGAGTTTTTGTTTTTGTTTTTTATCTTTTGGTTATGGGCAATAAATAGAAAAGCATCTTTTTGGTACTGGTTGAGCATGGTTTGGTTTGTACTATATTTTACCAAGAAAAGGATTTGAGGTTTTTTATTGGCAAAAACACAAGTAGGTCCGGACAGTGGGGAAAGTGGAAAGTTGAAATTTTGGTGTAAACTGTATTGGAAGATATGATATCTTATATCAGTTTTCAATTCTTGACCTAAAAGTCATAAAATTAAAACATCTAGACGTAACCAAAAAACAATATTATCTCTTTAATAAAATAAACACAACTCCAACAGAGCAGTCCAACTACACGACCAAAGAACCCCGCAAACTAAACTCATAATAATACTAGCCCCTTGAGCATGTGCCAATTGGTTTTTTATTTTATTTTTAAAATTAAGAAAATATAACATGGGTAGTTATGTTCCATAAAAGTAGGACTTATTATCTGATTTTGTTTTTAATTTTAATTTTTTTTAATATGAAAGTGTGAATTTACCATATTATCCTCGTTCAATTAATAATTTCAATTCTTAATGTTTGAATTAACCAAGGGTATTTTCTGGTATTTTGAATGTTTCACCATTCTCTGTCTTTTACTTTATATATATAGATTTACATCCTGATTAATTTATATCTATACTTTGATGTAATTTTGCGCCTTCCATATATATATTTTTCTTTTATTTTTTACTCAAGGTCGCCTTCCATCTTGTTAGTGGTCAATCAAAATCAAAATCCATTTTGCACTACTAGTGGAGGGTCATCATATTTATACATTAATATATCAAAACCAGGAGATATTTATTGGTTATCTGCGACCAGATATAAAGAAAAAACAAGAAAGAGGGGGACTAGCCAACAACTAGGCATGACACAATCAGTCAGTGCATGATTGACCGTCTATATGAAACAGGCGTGACACAATCAAGCACAAAACATATCCAGTCATATCCAAAAATACCACTTCTTTTGGTTGGAATGTTAGACTTGAAGAAGGGACCACATAAAACGTTGAAAGGTAGCATTTGACATGTGAACGCATGACTAATCGAAGTTTTAGAGTTAGCAATTAATCATGCACCAATATAAAACTAATCGTAGCACCCCTCGAGCTTTCTCACACCTCATGTACTCACACATGAAGTGAGGATTGTAAGAGAGAGGCTAGCGCTAGTGCAAATAACAATTCCTTCGATGAATTTAAGATGGAGCCCCCTTTATTAACATTATATTAACAAAATTCTAGCAGCCATGAGCCTTTCTGGGTAGACCAATGATTGGAGTGGATTTGATTTGCCAGTAAAGCTAGCTTTTCAGTGTATTAAAAGTATGCAAAGATATTTTTTTTGGATTTCTATCCTCTGCATTTAGAGATGATGCATTTACCACATTTCATAAAATTTAAACCATTCAAATAATCCAACGTTTATGAATATTCCACATCACTTACAATAAATTTGTTTCACTTTTTATAAAACTGACGTCGTTACCTCTATCTTCCTCTTCCCACTCTCCTCTCTCAACTCCTCTATCTCGGTTCTTCCTCTGTTCTTTTTAATCTTTTTTTTTTCCAGCTTCTTCTTCTAGTTTAATGTATAGTAATTAAAGATGGGTATTGTAAACCCTCCATTCCTCAATCAGAATAGCAATCAGTTTGGTAATTTTCTAAGCAATTTCGGCTGATGACTACATATTGCATTACCAATCAATTGTTGCAGTGTATTTAGAATTTGACTACAGATTGCAATAGCAATCAATTGCAGGAGCAGCAAATTATAGGTACCATATTTTGGCATGTGTTAGAGATGAGATTCTCAATAGGGTAAACATTAGTCAATATGCGCAAACAACAATATGCCGGCGATATAATATGTATAACAAAGTGCATATGCAGAGCAGAGACTTTGAATATCCAATAATCGACTCTTGCCGTGGTTTTGATAGGTGTATCCATTGCTTTAACTCTTGCTTTTGTCACCCTTTTGTGTCGTTATTTACATTGTTATTCCATCACACACAGTCCAGCCGTTTGCTCTCCTAGCTACCTGTACTAATTAATCCTCAATATTAATGTACACACATCCATCATTCTACTAAGTTTGTATTAATTAACGTACATATACATATATATATATATATATTGCTAATAACGTCTAGTTTAGTAAAAAAATGTTTTTGATTTGCAAACTAATTATATTGTGTCTCATGTTTGAAATCCCATATAACCCTGTAGACTATCGCTTACATTCCAAAAAAGAAAAAACACACATTCATACATTAGCATGACACATCAACCAAAATCTTAAATTTTGGTTAGTTGGCCAGTCTTGCATTTCATTCTACTTCTTTTGATAAAAATAAATTACTTCAAATTTGAATAGATTATTTTTATCATCAATGACGGTAAGTTTTCAGTTCTAATAACTTTCAAACTTGGAAGCAAAATGACCTTTTTTTCGTGCAAGGTGGACATTTGCATGATCTCAAATTAACGAATAACATACAGAATCCCTCTAACTTGAATTTTATAATTAAAAGTGAGAACAATTAATTTTCAAAGATGTGCACACATTGACTATTCAATAATCTTACCCAACAGATTTGACGACTCCTATACTTTTGATATGCCTAGTTTGTCTTTTCATCCGTTGCCTATATAGCCCCCAATCGAGTTACCTTTTACTAGTTATAGGCAACGGAGAATCTATCTCAGATGTGTATTCCGTTTACGACATCAGTTTAGGTTAAAATACCGATATTCATGAGGCTTTCTTGTATGCAAATCGCGATGGATATTGATTTCCGATGCCAAAAAGCATCAAGGGTGTTAGTTGTAACATAACAACTGATGCTTTTGTTGTCTTATTATATCATTATATTTGAAAGTATTGATGTGGTTTATGATATAACATCGTTGATGCATATTGTGGTTATAGGCATCATTTTTACTAGATTTTATGTTGTGGTTTTATATATTCAACATCAATTTTTTTAATTAGTCAATTTCCTGATTGATCCAATTAAATACAACAATATATTTCTTCATTTATGAGCCTTGGCATTTGAGTACAAAATAGAAATATAGTATAGCATACCAGATAAAAGTATTTTTTTTTAACCCTTTATTAAAATTATCATAATTAATTCTATTCTATGCATTCATTATACTTCTTTTGATGCAAATAAATTACTTCAAATTTGAATAAAATTCTTTGTATCAGCTCAAATGACGGTAAGTTTTTAGTTCTACCAATAATTTTCAAACATGAAATCAAAATGACCCTTTTTTCTGCAAGGTACATATTTGCATGATCCCAAATTAACTAATAAAATACAGAATTCCTCTAACTTTGATCACTCTTAAATTTATTTTTAAAGGGGTGAAAAAAAAATACACAATTGAGAACACATTTTTCTTTTTCTGAATATTAAACTATAAGAGAAAGAGAGGGTTTCTCACATACACACTACTAAGGTTATAAGAGTTCAAACCTGAAACCACTAATTTTCAAATCAAGATCCTTTTTTACTATGCTATCTCATCAGTGAGAACCTCTTTGCAATACGGCAAACGTGCACACATGGAATATTCAATAATCTCACCCAACAGATTTGACGATTCCACTTTTAATACCATATATAGTTTGTCTTTTCCAATTTTGTCACACTCCTATGTCGCTATCAACAGCTCCATCATTTCACTCCTACAAAGCCAGACTACTTCTTGCTCTCCCCTACCTCCTGAAACATACCAAATCCATCAATTATTGCTAAATTACCACGCAAATGGAAGCCAGTCATGAAGAAAAACGCAACGCCTCCTTGAAGAGAGCCCTTCTCATACTAAGCTGCGTACTCTTATCAATAGGCACATGCGGAGGCCCTTTGATAATGCGCCTCTACTTCATCCATGGAGGTAATCGTGTCTGGCTTTCCAGCTGGCTGGAAACCGGAGGCTGGCCAATCATCTTTATCCCCATAGCCCTAGCTTATTACCACCGCCGCACCACTGAAGGCCCTTCAACAAAACTCTTCTTCATGAAGCTCCCACTCTTCATAGCTTCCGCCGTCATCGGCCTAATTACCGGCCTTGACGACTACCTCTATGCCTACGGAGTGGCTCGCCTTCCGGTCTCCACGTCAGCCCTAATCATCGCTGCCCAGCTGGCTTTCACTGCCCTTTTTGCATTTCTTCTTGTGAAGCAGAAGTTCACTTCTTACTCCACAAACGCCGTGGTCTTATTGACTATTGGCGCGGCCGTTTTGGGGTTGAACACCAGCGCCGATCGGCCAAAGGGTGAGTCGGATAAGCAGTATATTGCCGGGTTTTTGATGACAGTGGCGGCGGCGGCTTTGTACGGGTTTGTGTTGCCGTTGGTGGAGTTGACATACAAGAAGGCCAAGCAGACCATTACTTATGCTTTGGTTCTTGAGATTCAAATGGTTATGTGTTTGTTTGCTACTATTTTCTGCACTGTGGGGATGCTTATCGACAATGACTTCAAGGTTAGTGTTAATACTAGTCATCCTGCATTCTAACTCTACTTGATTGATTCTAAATTTCACAAGACAAGGTTTCTCTCATACTTCAATATTGTTGTAATAATGTAAAATTTTATTAATTTTTAATTACGGTAAAGAGCCTAGCCTCGAATATAACCAAACGGTAAACTTTTAGAACTGCGAGAGGAGATAAGCTTTTTGTTTTTTGGGTAATATAGGGAGCGAAGTCCAAACCAAAGAGCTTACACTGAAACGAATCTAAGTCTCAAGAGACGATTCTTATCATCATCTAAAGTAGACTGCGATAGGAGATAAGCTTTGGCTAGCTAGCTTGCAGGTTTAAGTCAAACAAAAGCCCACAAGTTCTCCTTTTGGCCTTTTCCTTGGAGTATATCGCAAAAGGTTAAAAATAGAATGTTGTAATGGATGATGATAATAATAATGACAGACACACAAAAAATAATGAAAAAAAATAGATTGCTTCAGAATTAAATAAATCTAAAATTATAAGTACCAACTGATGAATACCATTTATTTTGAACAAATTGTCATGTCATCTGTCCCATTATAATAGAGAAACTTTTCTAATGCCTAGGATATTTTCTAATAAATGATCTTATATATTGATTGTTTTTAGGTTATTCCAAGAGAAGCAAGAAATTTCGGGCTTGGGGAAGGCACCTACTATGTGGTGCTTGTATTGAGTGCAATTGTTTGGCAAACTTTCTTTCTGGGAGCCATAGGAGTCATCTTCTGTGCCTCATCCTTACTCTCTGGTATTGTAATTGCGGTTCTGCTCCCAATTACAGAGATTCTAGCTGTCATTTTTTACCACGAAAAATTTCAAGCAGAAAAAGGGGTTGCTCTCGCACTCTCTCTGTGGGGTTTTGTCTCATATTTCTATGGTGAGATAAAATACAGCAAGCAAAGAGAAAATGAAAAGAAAAATGAAAAAGAAAGAGAAATAGAAATAGAAAAGAGAGACACCCCAGAAACAGCAGACGTTTCTCGACTCGATCCCTAGGCCATGAAAACGCAAGCTGTTGTCTCATGTCTTCTTTTTTGTTGGAGTTTCTGAAGGAGGGAAAAGGGAACACGTCATATGGACGGCAACACTCAATTTATCATTTATGTACTGTTTGTTTTATTGTTATTTTCCGATGATATTCATATCTTTGTCGAGTTGAAAATTATTAGTTAGTAATTAAAGATTGTATGTACATAGAAAAGGGAACATGTCGTCATTCCCTTAAGCTTTAATAATTGTACATGGGTTTGATTATGAAAACAAATCTCAGCCATCCCAATACTTTATCAAAACAGCAGGCCATGACTCACCAACTCATTACTCATGTACTTAAGGAACGAGATAAGAGGAGAGAGAGTGTGTATGCGTGTGTGCGCGCTTATAAAACGTTAAAACTTAAATTTTCCTCTCAATTCTGAGTATGATTAAGGTCAAATAGTAATCCAAAATTATCAAAACTAATCTACTTCATTGACAGTTTATGACAGTTCGGTTTATCCGATTGGTAACCAAAAAAAGAAGACAGTTTATGAGAATTTGTACTTGAATGAAAAGGTTAAATTGAGAACATGCATTGTCATATACATGCTACTTGTGCACTTGATCACACCAAATTGTCGCTTGAAATGTATTAGGAAAATAAATCGAATATCCAGGATTTGAGAGATATTCCAAGGGGGAGAGGTTTTTAAGTAATATAGAAGAGGAAGGGGAAAATGTACCGACAGCTGGTCGAAAGAGGATGTTTAACAACATAGTCGAACTAAGCTAAAAGAAACAAGAAAGAAAACACTCTGTCTAAAAAGCTGGCCGTAGATTCTAAGTCAAAATCCAGCCAACATACTTAGATGTTCTAATAAAACTAAAATTGTCTATGGATGCATGGCAAAAAGCCTCGTACAATCCCCCAAAGAGTAATACATAAAGAACCTTTTCCTTTGTTTTGCTATAAAATACAAAAACACATATAGTTGCTGAGGGAATGAAAATGATTATAAAAGATGAAATATATAATGCAAATAACCAATGTTCCTTGCGACAAGGAATAGAGTATTTGTCTAAAGCGACTTTTAGTACCACCGTGGAGATTTGTCTAAAGAGTAGTGCTAGAGTCAGTTGCACATGCTTGTGAACTGATCTGGTCGTTAATACTTGTAAAGGGCCAGCCTAACCCTAGCTTCCTACTTTGTCTAAAAGATACAGTTGTTTGGGCCAAGCACGAAATGCTAGGCACTAAAAAAGTAGGTGTGAGACCCAAAAAGTCTATATTCAAACTGAGTGCTCTGTGAAGAGTGCGAGACCCTCATCATGAAGTAATCAAACCAACCAGTCAAGATGAGTCGTAGCTTAGAAAATCCAAGTGGGGCACAGAAGAAATTCTACATTTATGGACTCTGAAACACTAATATCAACCACACAATTTTAGAATCTAGACAGCTGCAATCAAGTAAGCATTAAAATGAGCATGTGCATCATATGTGCACGTTGCCATAGTGCACACAGTGTACCCATCTCGTTCAACAAGTTATTTTCCACAAGGTCCCATATATTAGTCCCAAATAAAAAGAGCAAGATATGTTTTTGGACGTCAAACATTTAAAATATGGCATATAATTTGAATTGTAAAATTACCAAAATATTTTGCAATGTACAATATTTTCCTTCCTGTAAAGCCTCAATGACTCTAATTAACCTGTATCGACTTTCATCCTGCAAAAAGAAAGAAAAAAAATAATTAAGTTAAGGATCCACCAGACGTTGAACTTTTACTAAGAAGAAGACATTAAGTACTGCTAGGTTTGAGGATGGATTGACTGCAGTGCCAATGGAAGTGTAAGGAAGAGAGCGAATGTCCAAACAACTTGTGACCAATTCATACTAGATGCATTTCATCTCATATTGTGTTACTCACGAGCAATGAAAATCATCATGGAGAAGAGTCAATCTATAATGTCACAACTCACGAGTACTCAATGTAGCTTTTAAACTGGTATACAAATGCTCATCTAAAGGCAATTTGTCCGACAAACAAGCCCTTCGACTGATGATGACACTGTAAATCAGGGATCCATTGACTCTAACAAAACAATGAAATACCACCTACTTGATGATTCTAGCCAAATTGGCATAGGGGAAACTGGTTCCAAAACCCATTTTAAGCTAAGCATATTACCAATACCAATACCAAAATGTCTTGAATAGCATGAGCTCATTATCTAGCTTCATAATTACAACACATGTAAGCAGCCAAAAACTATCATATATACAATAAAAGTTAATAACTAAATGACAAATTGAGTGTGAAGATTTGAAAAGAATGAGATTCAATTCAACAATTGGACAAATGCCACTTCCGTACAACCAATTAAAGAAGTAAAATTAAAGGACTGCAGAAAAAGCAAAAAGCAGACATGGAATTCCTGCCAATAACTTCAAGGGTGAGGCAATATACTGACTGGTCGTGAGAAGATTGGTACCTTTAATTAACAGAACTGCAACGAATGGAAAAGGCAGCAATCTCTATATCACTGACAATTGGTCTATGTATCTTGATCAAAATTGCCTGGAGCCAGCATTCAGCCCATGGATTTGTTCAGCAACAAAAGGAGCAATATGAATACCGAGAGTTCAAGCATAAACCAAGGCTCCGAAACATGTTCAAGTATTCGCTGAAACCTGTAAGTTCAACCAGTAGATAGCTGCTGATAAAGCCTGTTATCCATTTAAAGATAATCATCACTATCAGAAAAGTGACTAATAGATTTGCTTATATTTAGTCGATAATTAAGCTGATTGATGAATGCTCATTTGACTTCAATTTCTAATAATCTGGAGGCAAAACATCAAACTGTCTATGTACTAGGCCATGTATTAGAATATAGGTTAGGGTACACTTTTCCCCTAATGTTATAAAGGTTCGTTTGGTAACACTTTTTTTTTTTTTTGAAACCCAGAACTCCACTTTGTCAGCTTTGCTGACGCAGCTTCCAAACTGGGGCAGATTATTAATATGGTTTTTGTTTTTTTGTATATATTTTTCATTACAGATAGAGAAGCAAAAATAAGACAATAGTGAGAAGCGAGATGATAGATGTCAGGAAAGGGGGATAAAATGCACATGGAATGATTTATAGAATAAAAAATAAAACCGAAAACTATAATAAAAGGCTTTCTTTCTTTTCTTTTCTTTTTTTCTTTTTAAATTTTGGTTTTATGTATTCTTCCTCACATTTTTCATACTCATCGCCCTCTTTTCTCCCATATGCTTTCCCCCTCTCTTTAGCTAAGAAGCAACTAAAATCTAAAGACATGAACATTATCAAACGGAACTTAAATATGTTACTAATTTCCCTAATAGGATGATAAATGTTTCAGTTTCATCATCTAATTTGACCATGTTCAACATCATAGTTTAGAATGTGTAATATGAACCCTCCATCCATATACGTTAAATGTAACTGATGGAAAACAATATCACATAATGCTAACTCGTTCTTCCTTGTTGGGTGCAGCAGGAGAAATCAGAGCACCATGCTGAACATCAGCCTCAACTAGGGGATTATTTTCTTGTCATCTTCCCCACTGCCACATTGAAAGTTACCAACTCAGACTTGCTTAAGACTGCTGACCTTATCGTCCACTTAAATAGAGTATAAGTGACTGTCTGTGACTTGCTTTTCAACAGAGTCGACAAGTCACAGCCAGAACATTTTACCAGAGTTCTGGTATCTTATTTAATTTCAGGGAATACTGTGTAACCTGGATTTCCAGATCAGGAAGGTCTTCCAACACATAAAGGGGAGGAGGTGGAAGATCTGGTCCCCCAAACTTCTCATGCCACAGAGCAGATACTGCAGCTGCCTAGCCTGGGCTTGAAAATTTTCCAGTCCAGGCTGAGACAGGTGAAGCAAAATCCTGGAAAAGCAATGACCTCCAACCAAATTTGAGTTACTTAGCTAAGCCCAGTTCAATGTGGTAATGTGGAGCAAGTAACTGGCAAGGGAGGAGCTGAGCTTGGCAGAGAATTCAGTGTCAAATTTTTTGAGGTATTCCATGTCAACGAGGTATTAGGGGTCTCCTTAGAATTGATTTCGTTTTGAACAATGAAAACATCATTCCTCAGTCACATGCCAAGCATGTTATGAAGCATTCCACCAGTAACATTTAACGAACACGAATGGAGGATTCAGATTTAAAAAAAATAAAAAACATGAGGATAACATTCTTCAAATTAGAAAAGCAAGAACATCAGAACATTTAAGAAACTACAGGGGTGGGTGAAAGGTGTAATCCACCCTATAAGTTAGTAAATGGCCTGTACAATATCACATTACACCTAGCACCCAAGTGGTATTATGGATATTTATGTTTCTGAGAAGATGAGAAAAAGCATCATATAACCGACATTTTTGGACATAAAAGGCTTACCAATCTCTTTTATTGGAAGTGCTGTTTCCATGCATAATTTCCTCCCTTGCAAACTCTTCTAATATAGCATGTTGGCGTTCGTTTATTTCACTTTATCAAAAGGAAAAAACACAAATCAGATGAAAAGATTCTCCTGGATCACAAGTGTAGAAGTAATTACAACGTGAAGAAAAAATAATAATAATAAATCATTCGTGAAGGAAGTAAAATGGAGGCACCAATCTACAGCTTTTATCAAGTGAGGCAGAGACAGGTAGCTGATATCAGTTCAACTTAGGTGGATCCTTGAGCACAGGAGTTAAAAAGCAAGCATCGCAGTTCTCACTTGATAAGTAGGCCAGTGCCAACACGCATTTTCAGAAATATATGTTCGGTTTCTTCAAACAATTTTCTTAGAAAATATTGACATGTTATACCTATAACCACATGCAACCAAAAGTAATAAAGAAAGCTTACGTGGGAAATCTAACTTGGAAGTGCACATATTGATCTCCATGGGTAACTATAAAACCATGTTTTGGCAGTCCTGCAAAACATAGAGTCTAAGAAAATTTCAAGAAAGCGAGGTACTAACTTTTGAGTCATGAAAGTTAATGATTTACTAACCTTTTCCTCTTAGTACAATATGTTGTCCAGGCTGAACCCCCTTTGGTATCTGAGAGATCCATAATTACAAGGAAGAGTCAGTCTGATGTAGAATCAAGAAGATGATGGAAGCGAGAGAAATAGGAATAGAACAAGAGCAGAAGGAAAAAGTAGGGACACTTCATCTCTAAACAATTCCATAGGCAAAACCGAAATCCAATCACAAGGATGGGCCAGTCTAAATAGGTAGTCATCCCATAAGGATAAATAGGAAGGTCACCACAATGATCGCCTCACCATCGAAGTGTCAACTGAGCTGTGGTAAGATTACGCCAGACATAGATGAAACATCATTGGACAATTTCTCTGTCTAACTACAGATGTTTCTAATAACATTCAGCATATTTGGTTAACCTCTCATTCTTTAGTATTTATTGTAGTACTTAAATACTCATATAAAATTAATAAATACGTTTCTGAAGAAACAACAAACACAAAAATAATGCTCAGCCTGACAAACAACACATTAGATTCCTGACCTTAAAAATTAAAATTTTAAAAGTTTCAGGCAAGGGAGACTCCAGAGCAACAAATTGCATCTTATATCCAGCTTTATACCATATTATACACATCCATGGATCCAATTCAACTAAGACTCCTCATCCCCAAACACATGCCATAAAGTTGACCACATTTAATATAAGTGTTTAAATTGCCCAACAAAACTAAAATCGTCCACTTATTAGAGTGGTTACACAAGAAAAGAAAATATTGGGGACAAAATTTTCAAGTTACTTAGATAATAAAGGTTTAGCACAAAGAAAAAACTCTTACTTTTACTTCTATCTTCCCAGACAAAGTAGGTACCTCAACCTTACCACCAAGAATAGCCTGAAACATTCAAACTTTCAGCATCAACATTAATATTTTAGGTTTTGAGAAATGAATATATAGACGGGACAATAGGACAAGGAAATTGCCTTCAATGCCGACTCGAGAGAACAACTACTTGCATTAGATACTTTTACCAGTGAATTTAAGGAAATGGAGGACCATTAAATAATCTAGAGCAAACACGGAAGTTGACAGAAGAAACTATTAAGTTTTTAGAACAAGAAAATTAATAATAACAGGGATGCTAAAAGTAAGTTTGGAAAAAAAGAAAACACAAAGTAAAATCGACAGATGATATGACATGGCACTAAGTGGAAAGCACCATAAATTGCCAAAAGAAAATATTACATCATATGGAAACAAGGTAACTATTTAGAGACATGAATCAATGCATGGAATCGTTCTCACTTGCGTAAAGCTAATATTAGAGTTCACATAAACATCTGCACCATCCCTAGCAAAGATAGGATCTTCAGAAACCTACACCAAAAAGAAACCAAATTTGAGAAGGCAAATCAGGATACATATTCACAACCACACTAGCTTCTACACAATAAGTCACTGAAATGCAAGTCTTCATTTGATCAAGTTCAATTATAATCACAGCATGTGCTTAGATAACATCTCAACCCAACTTAGCATACAATTCCAGCTTATCCTCCTTTTAACGGGTAATGCAAGGAACTAAGTCTTCCAAAACACTCATTATCATTTAAAACATGCAAGAAAAGAGAGTAAAGTTGTACCTTTAGTTTAATGTAAAAACAGCCTGGTTGACCTCCTCGTACCCCACTATTCCCAGCCTCCGGAATACGGATTGTATCTCCAGAATCCACACCTATAGCCATGAGAGAGAGAGAGAGAGAGAGAGAGAGAGAGAGAGAGAGAGAGGTTAGATAATGAAAAAATAATAATAAAGTTCAATTCAGAATTCACAAGTAACATATGATAATTTCTAGACATTAAAGATACATCATGTACAAAGAGAAGATTCTCGTAATGACTCGAAATTACACTCTGTTAATCCTATAGGGCACTCAGCTTCACATTAAGAGCACTCAGTATGTTTGTCGATAATTTATACCATTTTCTTACAGGAGATTGAGTAAGCCAAATATTATTAAACATAATGCCAAACAAAAGGAAAGCAAATGTAGCTACTATAAACTCTCTGCATGATCTTCATGTTTTCTGAACATGTATCCAATGGAATTTTTAACATGCCCCCGTAACAAATATACAATACAAGATTTGTAGAGCCAAATGATAGTTATGTAACAAGCATGTCAAAAAACCCATGTTGCAACCTTCCTTCATCAAATCAAACAATCTATTACCAACCTGCTGGTATCGAAACTTTAACCTTTCTAGTGCCTTCAACAACCCCTAACCCTCCACATGAGATGCAAGATTCCTGCAACAGATAAATAAACGCCAACAATATTATTTGCATCACACAATTAAACACAATGAATTTTTTCATTGGAAGTCACATTAAACCTTGATTATTTTGCCCGCCCCTTTACAAGTACTGCATGTTGATGTGAATGGAGGAACTGTAACCTGGTAGGAGATTAAACATCAGAACAGACAATTTAATAATTTGTCACTCTTGTAGGATGATAGAATAGAAATAATAATAATAATAATAATCCTCACAAACTGACTCCTTTCAGAAGAAATATCCCCATAACCATCATCAGTGTAGATCTTTAAAACTTACTCTCCCAATACCTCTGCAAGTAGGACAAACTTTGGTCTTGGCATTTAGTGGAGAGCCACGCCCATCTGCATCATGAAATATTAGGGAAAACCATATTGCTAAAGTATTTTATTTGGGAACTTATGATCAGATTGTGAATTTTTGGAAGGAACATTAAAATGATCCATAGAAGAAAAAAAAATCTCACCCTCCAAGATAGGTGTTATTCCCAAATCCAAAGACAAACTTCAGACTCTGACCAAACCCAGACCTCGAGCCTCAAACCCCCAAATCACATACATACCCCTGACCCCTGACTCCGAACTCCCAGAGCCAAAACATCGAAACCATATGCCGAACCCTGATGTTCGGACAGATACACATATTCTAGACCCAGTATGGACTCTCTGCCCGGACCAAATATCAAAGTCATGCATAATGGGAAATTTCAGAGTCCAAAAAGTAGTTCCTTCTACAACAGCGCTCACTTAGCAACAGAACATATGCAAAATATTAGACTTCACTCTTATGCAATCAAATTATAAATAAATAAAAAACGAACTGAAAAAAAAAAACCCTTCCCATATAAAGGAGTAAACAAATAAATGGACATCTATGTTGTGGTGAAAGGTTTTCAAAAGAAACGATGATATAAATATTTGAGATCCATTTTATAATTACAAAATTTCCTATCAGAAAGAAAAAAAATGTAAAAAGCAATGGAATCTTAAAATATTTATTCGACTCACGGCAAGAATCACAGGGAACGTGTGCATTGACAGAGAGTTGCTTTGTGCATCCTTTAGCAGCTTCAGAGAAAGAGAGTGACAGCTCCACCTACGAAACACAGACAACATCAATCATTTCAGCTTGTAAATGCAGAAGGAAAACCACACAAAACGTGTAACCTATGTGAATCAAGTTTACCTCAATATCAGCTGCAACTTGATCGAACTCATGTTCAAAGATCTGCAGTATCAAATCACTGTCAGAGTAACGAAATTTGAGATTTCAACAAGCTGCAGTAACAGACTGCCTTAAGATCAACGATAGAACACTCACTAAAATACCTCTGAGAATATTTTATGGAATGAACTGGTAAAATGAGTTTGAAAACCATATCTAAACCCTTCTGCACCAGCAGCACCATGAGTTTCATTATCATATCTGAACCCCTCTGCATCCCCAGCAGTATACCCTACGTTTTCTGACCCACTTGAGCGCTTCTTCATTGGGAAAAGAAAAAGAGACAAAAAGAACAGATAAGTAAGATCTAAAAATGGTACATGGCGTTCAGGATTTTGATTGCAGAAAAACTATTAAACTTTTGATGGCAAGGCTCAGCATGCGCACCAGTCAATTTTCTTTCTTCCAAGTACAAATTTACACACCAAAAGTGTGTGTGCGTGAGAGAGAGAGAGAGACAGACAGAGACAGAGACAGAGACAAAGACAGAGACAGATACAGAGTTACTACCTTGTCATATTGTGCCCTCTTTTCAGGATCTTGCAAAGTCTACAATTAACAATAAATAAATAAAAAGAGAATTATGTAAATGTTACACATAAAAATTAAGGAAAGCATAAAAACCATTCCAAATTTTGGTAATTATTTGATAAGAACATAACGAGAGACAACTCTGAAAATTTCATAAAGTTGGGTAAATTGCCACCCTTCCACAAGTCAAACCTCATAGGCATCTCTTATTTCTTGAAATTTTCTCTTAGAAGAAGGATTGTCCTTATTTGCATCTGGATGGTACTTCTTGGCAAGCTGCAAAAATATTCAGCGTCAACAGATCAAAAAGATAAGATTTGCTAAAGTTGTGGAACAAGACAAGAGTACTCAATCAAGAATTTTGCATGGCTTCAATGGTGTATAATAGAGAAACAATTTATGGCATGGCTTCAATAGAGTATAATAGGGAAAGTTTAAGGTCAGATCATACTTCATAATCCTAAATTCATACACCATTCGAATCAGCATTATGCAAATAAAGATTTTCACACTTGCCTAATTAAAAGAAGGAGGGGAAAGAAACATGAAAAGCAAAAGGAAGATATCAAGAAAGAAACATCACCAGCATTATGCAAATTTTACATTTCAACTTAGTACTAGTTATAAAATTCATTCTAGTCAAAAAAATTCCTCCACGACATCCAATCCCCTTTCAAACAAGCAGACACATTTTTAAAGGAACTACACTGAAATAACACCTCAAGATGTTAACATTGTTTCTGCAATGTACATGCTAAATGCAATACAATTGCTTTCCCCATGAACGCCATTACTTCTATATAAACCACACTTCAAATCACACACAAACCAATTCCAGAAAAACTACATGAAATTGACAATTTGTATACTGACCACACGAAAAGCCTTTTTTATCTCATCTCTGCTTGCGCTTTTCGAAACGCTGAGAGTTTCATAGTAGTCTCTTTCAGGTGCGCAGCAAAACCCTGCAAAGATCATCAACTTCAAGCCATGAACCCAAAAGTTCTGTCACTCACTGTTAGAGAGAGAGAGAGAGAGAGTGAAAAACCTGAGGCATGGAAATAACGATTTCCCAATGAGGTAGCGAAACCAGCTACAGAACCACAAGAAGGCGAACCTAAGTTTGAAAAGCATCGACATTAACAAAGATTCTGAATTCTCGTAACCACAAAGCAATCAGGCATGAGAAGTAAAACAAGGAGCCGAGGAGCTCACCATGTGTTCGATACAATGCCTCGCTCAATGACGAAAGCCTCCGTGGCCAATCAACTTGATCAACGGTCGACTCTGCAGCCAACGACGACACCAAACACCTCCGAAGCTGCATTTCAGTACAGATAAATTATAAGAATAAAGCAAAATGATGAAGAAAACAGAATGAATCTTTGAGCTTCATCTTCCTCACCAGACCAAGCAAGCAAAAATTTCGCATTTTAGAGGTGTTTGGCTACTGTGAACGATGAAGCTCCAGAACTTGGGTTTGGGATTTTCTTTTAGAATTGTGACTGGAAGGAAGCTCTGGAAATTCGAGAGAAGAAGAATCAAGAAACGAACAATCGGAGCGACAGTCCAATTCGGTAATTTCACCCGCCGACAGGGTTTTGTGTTTTAGGGCGCGACTTCAACAACACGTTGCGTGGCGGGGGGGTTAAGAAGATCAAAACGCTGTCGTTTCGGCAACATATTAACTTTCTGCCTTTCAGATATTCTGGTCCCCACACGTACGGACGCCCCTGATCTTTCTTCAACTAATGAAGAGGACCTGTGAGCTCTGCAGTTTGGACTTCCGTGGCGACTAGCTGTGGGCTCTTCACCGGTCTGAGATGGTGCGCCCCACAGTTCACAACAAACTCAGTCAGGTGGAGGAGGCAGCTGTCGTCGCTCCGCTCAGGACCAATATTTTGGGATAAAAAAACAGAGTCGATTCCCCTCTCCCTCAATATAGCTAAAAAACACATACCCGTCCAGAAACGGCTGTTCCCTTCCCGCTATATTTTTTCCCTTACAATGTAAAGAAGAGATTAAAACACCCACAGAATAATTTATTGACAAGCATGAAATTTATTTACAGTATATATTTACTCATATTACTCACAAGGTTTACATTAAAAGATCTCTCTCTCTCTCTCTCTCTCTCTCTCTCTCTCTGTGAAAAACAGGGCAGAACAAAGCAAAAACAGAGGAAACACAAAACACAAGCATAAATTACAGATCATAGGGAGGTTTGTTGTCCAATATGACTGATTGTTTGCTTCTTGAAATTTTCAACATTTTATCACACTTAATTTGTTACTCAGTAATCAACCATTTGCCGCCACTGATCTTTGTCTACACGCTTGTCTCCACATATGTAACGTCGTGGCGAGCCAATATATGGAGAGTACTAAAAAAGAAGATAAGAAAATATGAAAAAGGAGGACCAGCCAACAACCAGGCGTGGCACAATCAGTCAGTGCATTATTGACCATTAACAGGCGTGACACAATCAAGCACAAAGCATCCAGTCATATGTATAAATACCACATCTTTGGTTGGAATGTTAGACTTGAAGAAGGGACAATATAAAATGTTGAAAGGTAGCTATGCATTTCTAAGTTCCTAAAATTACAACGGTTGAGAAAATAGCATAATTTTTCTCGAATTTTATTATGGTTAGTAGTGTTTTGCACGTGAAGGCATGACTAGTTAATTGCTAACCATAGACATAGCACATCTATATTTAGGGTTAGTAATTAGTCATGCACCCACATACTTTGCACATGTTAGTTGGGAGCTTAAAGCACGACATAGCTTAGTTGGGCATAGCCATTGCAACCGTTTTGATAAGCGCTTCCTTACCACCAAGAGAGAGATAATGTTCTGGCCATCCATTAATTCTCGACAATATATTTTCCTCCGTACTTCTTTAAACACCTGCTTCTTAGATGCACCAAAATCAGTATTTATGCTCATATATTTTCCAAAAGCTTCTCTCTCCCGAATATGCAAAAGTCATTTCTATTCAGTTGTTTGGGACTGCTTTTGCTCATAAGTGCTTCTAACAAAAACGTTGTCCTTATAAAGTCGTTGCAAAAATTCATTGAGTGGCCTTTACTAGAAATGAGATTCATCTCAATATTTATGTACATGCATCCATCGATCTATTAGGGTTGTATTATATGTACATTGCTGATGAATTCTACATACCATTTGAATTCGTAGTCTTTGCATTTCATTCTATTTCCTTTGATAAAAATAAATTACTTCAAATTTGAATTGAATTATTTTTATCATCAATGACGAATAAAATACAGAATCCCTCTAACTTGGATCACTCTCATTTTCAATACGGCAAAGCTGTACACATTGACTATTCAATAATCTCACCCGGCACATTTGACTCCTCCTATACTTTTGATATGCATAGTTTGTCTTTTCCAATTTTGTCATTCCTGTGTCACTATCAACAGCTCCATTATTTCACTCCCACAAAGCCAGACCACTTCTTGCTCTCCCCTCCCTCCAACACTCCATTTCTGAAACATACCAAACCCATCAATTCTTGCTAAATTACCATGCACATGGAAGCCAATCATGAGGAAAAACGCAACGCCGCCTTGAAGAGAGCCCTTCTCATACTAAGCTGCGTAATCTTATCAATAGGCGCATGCGGAGGCCCTTTGATAATGCGCCTCTACTTCATCCATGGAGGTAAACGTGTCTGGCTTTCCAGCTGGCTCGAAACCGGCGGCTGGCCAATCATCTTCATCCCCATAGCCCTAGCTTATTACCACCGCCGCACCACTGAAGGCCCTTCAACAAAACTCTTCTTCATGAAGCTCCCGCTCTTCATAGCCTCCGCCGTCATCGGCCTCCTCACCGGCCTCGACGACTACCTCTACGCCTACGGCGTGGCCCGCCTTCCTGTCTCCACGGCAGCCCTAATCACCGCTGCCCATCTGGTTTTCACTGCCCTTTTTGCATTTCTTCTTGTGAAGCAGAAGTTCACTTCTTACTCGATAAACGGCGTCTTCTTATTGACTATTGGCGCGGCTGTTTTGGGGCTGAACACTAGCGCTGATCGGCCAAAGGGTGAGTCGGATAAGCAGTATATTGCCGGGTTTATGATGACGTTTTCGTCGGCGGCTTTGTACGGGTTTGTGTTGCCGTTGGTGGAGTTGACATACAAGAAGGCCAAGCAGACCATTACTTATGCTTTGGTTCTTGAGATTCAATTGGTTATGTGTTTGTTTGCTACTATTTTCTGCACTGTGGGGATGCTCATCAACAATGACTTCAAGGTTAGTGGTAATCCTAACCTCTCCTTCATCATCATCCAATCATTTATAGTTGTTGGAGATTATACTTTAATCTTAATCATAATCATAATCATCTCCTTAATTATATTCATTGTTTCTGAACCGCACATTCTAACTCTACTTGATTAACAATAATATAGATTCTCAATTTCACAATACAAGGTTTCTCTCATACTTCAATATTGTTGTAATAATGTAAAATTTTATTAATTTTTAATTACTGTAAGCCTATAGCCATAAAAAGATAATATTACTACATATATATATACACACACACACACTTAATTTAGGGTGGAACTAGTAGGTAGAAAGTTATAAAGTGACTTTTAGAACTGCGAGGATAAGCTTTGGCTAACTAGCTTGCAAATTGCAAGTTGCAAGTTGCAAGTTTAAGTCAACAAAAACCCACAAGTTATCCTTTTTGCATTTTCCATGGAGTATATAACACTCTGAAGAGATAGTGTGATTTCTCAGTCGCCTAAGGCAATTCCTCATGTTGTAATGGATGATGATGATGATGATGATTTAGAGGAATAATTGCTTCTGAATTAAATAAATCTAAAATATTATAGGTACCAACTGATGAATGTGGGCATTATTAACAAACTGTCATGTCATCTGTCCTGTTATAATCAAGAAATTTTTGCAAATGACCCATTAGTACAGTGGTTTAGAGAGCAATTGCTCTCTAGAAAAGGTCCTAGCATCCGTGTAATTGAGAAATTTTTCGGATGCCTAGGATATTACTAATATGAGTTATAATATTCTCCAATGAATGGTCTTATACATTGATTTAAACTTTTTTAGGTTATTCCAAGAGAAGCAAGAAACTTCGAGCTTGGGGAAAGCAGATACTATGTGGTGCTTGTATTTAGTGCAATAGTTTGGCAGGGTTTCTTTCTGGGAGCCATAGGAATTATCTTCTGTGCCTCATCCTTGCTCTCTGGTATTGTAATTGCTGTTCTGCTCCCAGTTACAGAGATTCTAGCTGTTATTTTTTACCACGAGAAGTTTCAAGCAGAAAAGGGGGTTGCTCTTGCACTCTCTCTGTGGGGTTTTGTCTCATATTTCTATGGGGAGAGAAAATACAGCAAGCAAAAAGAAAGTGAGATGAAAAATGAAAAAGAAAAAGAAGTAGAAATAGGAAAGAAAGATACCCCAGAAACAGCAGAAGTTTCTCAACTCGATCCCTAGGCCATGAAAGCGCAAGCTGTTGTTTCATGTCTTCTTCTCTGTTGGAGTTTCCGTAGGAGGGAAAGGCTGCATCTTCTGTCATTGGCAGTTCATGTGAATTTGTACTTAAATGAAAAGGTTAATTTGAGAATATACATTGTCATAGATATATATATGCTACTTGTGCACTTAATCACACCAAATTGCTTGAAGCGAAAGCAATCGAATATCCAGGATTTGAGAAATATTCCAAAGGAAATAGGTTTTCAAGTAATTGTACTTGTGCTACGGAACCAATTTAGGTTTAAAAGGCATTCACATTAACAAAAATTCTGAATTCTCTTGACCACAAAGCAATCAGGCATGAGAAGTAAAACAAGGAGCCGAGGAGCTCACCATGTGTTCGATACAATGCCTCGCTCAGCGAGGAAAGCCTACGAGGCCAATCAACTTGATCAACGGTCCAACGACGACACCAAACGCCTTCGAAGCTGCATTTCAGTACATATAAATTCTAAGCATAAAGCGAAATTGATGAAGAAAACAGAATGAGTCGTTGCGCTTCGTCTTCCTCACCGGACCAAGTAAGCACAATTTTCGCATTTTAGAGGTGTTTGGCTACTGTGAAGGATGAAGCTCCTCAAATTGTTGTGATTGGAAGCTCTGGAAATTTGACAGAAGAAGAATCGAGAAACGAATAATCGGCGCGACTTTAAACAACACATTGCGTGGTGGGGTTAAGTGGATCAAAACGGTGTCGTTCGGCAACATATTTACTTACTGACGCCCCTGATCTTTCTTCAACCAACGAAGAGAATCGGTGAGCTCTGCAGTTTGGACTTCCATGGCGACTAGCTGTGGGCTCTTCACCGGTCTGAGACGGTGCGCCCCACACTTCGAGAACTCAGTCAGGTGGAGGAGGCAGCTGTCGTCGCTCTGCTCTTCGTCTTTGCCAGTTGAAAGGCGCAAGGACGACGAGCTCAAGAGCAAGATTTTTGGGCTAAAAAATCCGGGTCGGAGCGCAACCACTGTGATTCAGAAATGGGTCGACCGAGGCAACAAGGTCTCTGTTCTCGAACTCCGTCGCATTTCCATTCAACTCTTGAAATCTAAGCGCTTCGACCACGCTCTCCAGGTTTCAATTCTTCGTTTGTTTGCTCAAAATGTGCTTAAAGCTTGAAGATTAGGATATTTTGTAGAGTCTTTCAATCGAAATTTCTTCCTTTTCAAGATGAAAAATTGGAAAAATTGTCACTTTAGAAAAAGTAAGAATAAAATTTTCACAATGGTTGAATGGTGTTTGTTTTTTGAACTTTTAGATTGTTTTTCTGTGGATATCAGATACTAGCATGGATGGAGGCTCAAAGCGATTTTCGACTGTCGCCGGGTGATCATGCCACGAGGTTGGAATCAATCATAAAATTGAAGGGTATGTTGAAAGCTGAAGAGTATTTTGAGAATTTAGTTGCCACAGCTACAAAAAAGGCTGCTTGTCTTCCTCTTCTTCATGGCTATGTTGTGGAAAAGGACACAGAGAAAGCAGAGGCTCTGATGCTGAAGCTTGGTGGGTTGGGGCTGATTGTGAGCCCTCATCCCTATAATGAGATGATGAAGTTGTATATGGGCACATGTCAATTTAGGAAAGTGCCCCTTGTTGTAGTTCAAATGAAGAAAAACAAGATACCATTAACTGTTTTGTCCTACAACCTCTGGATGAATGCATGTGCCAAGCTATCTGGGGTTGCTTCAGTAGAGATGGTTTACAAAGAAATGGTGAATGATGTGAATGTTCAGGTTGGATGGAGCACTTTGTCTATTTTAGCCAATGTCTATATGAAAGCAGGCCTTGTCGACGAAGCCAGTTTGGCCCTAAGAAGGGCTGAAGAGAAGCTGTCTGACTGTAACCGCCTTGGTTATTTTTTCCTCATTACGCAATATACTTCTTTAAAGATGAAAGAGGACGTCCTGCGTTTATGGGAAGCTAGTAAGGCGGTACCTGGGAGAATTCCATGTACTAATTACATGCATATACTGTTGTGTTTGGTGAAGCTAGGTGATATTGTGGAAGCAGAGAGGATTTTTACGGAGTGGGAGTTCACCTGCTTTAGGTACGATGTTCGAATCTCCAATGTCCTTCTAGGTGCATACATGCGGAATGGAATGGTAGAGAAAGCTGAGTCGTTGCATCTGCACACATTGCAGAGAGGCGGTCACCCGAATTATAAGACATGGGAGATCCTTATGGAAGGATGGCTGAAAAGCCAAAACATTGATAAAGCCATTGAAGCGATGAAAAGAGGGTTCAGTATGTTGCAAGATTGTCATTGGAGGCCATCGGATGATACTATAATGGCCTTTGCTGGTTATTTCGAAAGGCATGGGAATATTGAGGACGCAAATTGGTATGTCAGAGTTATCCATGTCTTGGGTTGTGCAAGTTTGCCATTATACAAATCAGTGCTTAGACTGCACCTTTCTGCTCAGAGATCAGCCTCTGACATCCTTAAGATGATGGAGAAGGACATGATTGAGATGGATGATGAGACTTCTGCCCTTGTTCAAGCCTTCGAGGTGTGACTTTATATCTGTGCTATACAGTAAGTTCTAGTCGCTTCCTGTGAAGGCTCATGGGGAACAATTTATGCTTCTCTGACTGTTTGTTCGTGAATCAAAGACAATGGTGAAATGGTTCATAAAAATATAGAGAGTATAACATTTGAACATCGAAAGCATAATAGCTCAAGTGCCACATATAGAGGTCCCTTGATTCAGGGAAGTTGCTTCTTTGTTAGTTAAGGTGGAGAAAAAGATAGATCAGATGGTCTCTCTAGTTTCCTTATTTGAACAGAAACAAAGAGATGGAGCCCTTGTTGTAGATTGTTAGGGAAGATGGCTTCTTGGATCCTTTTCCTTCAGTCAACAATTAGAATATTTGGTCATGATTCTTAAGGTATTAATGTTCTCGGCAATTATCCCATTTATAAAATAAAAAAAAAGTTCTCGGCAATTATTTCATTTAAATGCCTATGAAAATGCAAAAATGTTTTCACATGTGTTTTACCGAGTTATTTATATATGATATCATGAATTGAGCTGAAGCCCATTTTATTCCTCGTACATAATTGGTTCACATATTAACCATTTTTTTGAATGAAATGATGATAAAATATGCAGGAACCAGTCAGAGATGGTGGCAAAGACTTTAACTTGATGCTGCAGTCAAAATCTTGTGAAAGCCTCGGCTGTGCTCCAGCAATATATCTTGAGGTGGCAGGCATTCTTTAAGAATGGGAAACTCAAGAACTCTTCCAAACCAAGCGTTGAGCAGTGGCATGGTCTCGGTATCAATCAGGTTTACCTCTGCAATCTCCTCGACTATTCTAGCCCACAATCCAATCCACCCAGCAGCTATGTCCACAAAGCCTATGCTTTCACCTCCGAAAAACTGCTTTCCCCCAAGTCCACTTTCCAGGATCTGAAGATTCTCTCTTGCTTCTTTTGCAACCTTCTCTTTCTCCTCCCCTTTCTTGGTGAATGCACTCATAATTGATGGCGCACACTGAATGAAGAACCATAAATGGGATATAGTTTCTAAATTGGTTAACCAAATTTTGTATATGTATTGTAAAAATTGCTCAATAGTTCACTCCATCTATCGACCAGAAATTTTTGCAGTATTTGCTGTTATGTGAGAAATGTACTGGTAATGCATGAATAGAACATAGTTACTTCTTGTTGATCCCAGATCGTTCATGGAAACTAAAGTCAAATGGTAATAGTATTACAGTATAGCTTGTTCTATTACCTTTTCGTCAACAAATTTTGCCCAGAAGCGCGCCTGAGCTCGTTCATAGGGATCTTCTGGCAGGATTGGATTAGGCTTCCATGTTTCTTCAATGTATTCCAGTATAACCAGCGACTCTGCCACCGGCTTGCCACCATGCACAAGAACTGGTATTTTTTTGTGCACAGGGTTGTACTGCAGGAGCAGGGGACTTTTGTTTGAGAGGTCTTCTTCAACGTACTGGTACTCAATTTCTTTCAGTTTTAGAGTCCACTTGACTCTGAGAGCAGAAGGACTTGCCCAATTCCCAAGCAACTTCACAGAGTCTGCAGACATGGTTAGATTTTCACGGGACCATATTCCCAACTCAACATGGCAATTTATAGGCTCAAATCTTTGCTTGGCTTAACCAAGCCAATAACGTCATTGCTGATGTCAAAACCAAAGACCATAGGGCTTTTTTAAATTTTATCAAGAAGACTAAGAGCTTGGGGTGGAAGCAATATGAAGACTTAGAAGGGTCGGATATGGTGACTTCATGACGCGTATTCAACCAGTCATATAACCAAAATGTTTCGAGTCTTTTTCCTTTTTCATTTTTTTGACCTGCAATGTTTTAATTGGGCCAGACGAATTCTCGCACACACTTTTGACTTAAGTCATCCTTTAGTTAAAGTTTAAAATAATAATAATAATATTAAAACTCAAATATTTTTGCAAGATAAAGACTCAAATAGAAATTGAATAATAGGTCATTACTAAATTATTCTTAATTCCAATTATCAAAATTGTTTGAAGATAATAAAAGGATATTTAACATATCTCATAGGGAGATATATAAAAACACAAATTTTATTTTTATTTTTGGCTCTCCTGAAAAAAGTAATTAAATGTTATAAATCAGTTGGATTATTATGGATGCTCACCATACATCTTTTGCCCACAATTCCTACCACTATATTTGTGCCTACTATGATGTAATTGTAATCTACCCTCTGGTGAGTTAGCAGTTACAAACTATGAGAGCAATGATACACTTAAAGCATTTTCACCCAACAGCCTAAATCAGGCAAAAGGCCCCCTATGCCTCAAAAACCATTTTCAACACAACAATCCAACTCGAGCAGATGGTGGGCTCCACCAAGCCTGGACAGGCTTGAAAACAAGAACAGTCCAAGTTGTTGCTTGAGGGTGATGGCATCATCAACGTAAAAATATTTTTAAAAATCGAAAAAAAGTCAGAAATATTTTTTTTAATACATACCTAGCAAATTTTTTTACACATAAATAAAATTAATCCTATATGAATAGTAATTGCCCTTAGGTTGCCATGACAATGAGTGGAAAAGTAAAATAAAAAAGGATAGGACAATCACTATTCACATGAATAGTGTCTGCCCTTCCTTGCCCTTGCCCTTTGTCATGGCACCATGGGTGGAAGTGCTCTTAAAGGGCTCAATTTTTTTTTATAAGTAGAAAAGCCAACAAATAATAAGCTTAAAACATTTTTGCTTAATTATTATACCCAATTATCCATCTCATTAGTTGATACAAGCCACTGGTTAACCCCCATACCAGAGACATTTTCTTGAAACAAGACAACAAAGTTCATCCTAAGATTAACTATCCATCATTTCTGATGATTTTTGGGTAAAGTCAATTCCAATACAAAATTGTGCTTCATACTATGAAGTTACGTAAGAGATGATAACGCCCGTGCAACATTTCGAGATATCCGATCATGTATTGGCTCCTGAACGAAAAGCCAAAATTATGTCACAATAATCTATACATAATAATAATATATCAATTATAACAAGTTCTTGTTTTTATTACCTCTGTTGAGGGCAGCTTGAATTCTGATTTTGTTATTGTCTCATACAAGAAAATATATCTGTCATCGTAGAGTAATGTCAGTTCTGCTAGCGGTAGATGCAAAAACTTGAAACTTACACACACTTCAGTATGAGTTGGTCAAACAATAACACACCAAGCAGAGTGATTCTATTCAGACACAAGGGGCCAGTGGAGAGGAGGAGGAGGAGGGGGGAGGAGGGGGAGGGGAGGGATAGAATCATTAGCTATGCTTTCTGCTGATATGTGTAAAAATCCACAAAGCAATTGCAAAGAAACTGGGGGAAAAGTGAGGGAAAAGCAAGGGAAAAGAAAGAGACTGCCCGAGCAATCTTCTAGGTTTAAATAGAATCATCCTAAAAGACAACACAAGCAGAAACATGTGATTCACAAAGAATTTGACTAGCAATTTGTACTTATACATAGAATCGTTAGCTATGCTTTCTGGTGATCACTTTATGTGTAAAAATCAACAAAGCAATTGCAAAGAAACAGAGGGAAAAGTGAGGGAAAAGCAAGGGAAAAGAAAGAGACTGCCCGAGCAAATTTCTAGGTTTAAATAGAATCATTCTAAAAGACAACACAAGCAAAAACATGATGATCACAAAGAACTTGACTAGCAATTTGTAGTTTAACACTTATGCATAGAATCATTAGCTATTATGCTTTCCGCTGATCACTTTATGTGTAAAAATCAACAAAGCAATTGCAAACACAGCCATAATCACAATAACAGTAAAATCATTGGAAAGAAATGGATCTTAGCATCCAAGAAGCATGTAGAAGACTAGAAGACATTATTATATAATATAAATTATGATAAAGCACAATAAAGAAGTGGCATACCGCCAAGATAGCTCACGAACGAGTTCCTCAGGAGCATCAGGGAGGACCTAAGTTTTTGTACTATCAGAGTGAGATTTGATGTTTCACATGCTCAAACACAAAAAGGAAATATAATTGGGGTTTATGTGACTACCTCATCTTCATAAGGATTGCAATGATCTTTGAACCACAACCTCAAGAACTCCTTAGAATCAAAAGATTTAAACGTCAGCAACTTGCTGATAAAATGTAATTTGTCTATAAGATCGAAAGAACAAAAAAGCAAAAGGAATATGAAGTATAAAATACATCGCATACTTTATCAACATTTTCAGGTTCAAGGCCATTCTTAAACCGCTCCTCATAAGTATGTGCAATCCAATATCTGCTTGAATCAGGTGTATGCACCTAGAATGGCAAGTGGAGGAAAAAATAAAATTTAATTCTCGTTACTTTATCTGAATATGTGAATTGTGATTGAGAAAGAACTACTAAAATTTTGAACAAGACAATGTTAAACCTCATCAATCAAAAGAATGGAACCATCTTGGCCCTTTCCAAATTCATATTTTGTGTCTACCAATATCAAGCCATGTTCCAGAGCCACGCGCTGCAACATGAAAGAAATGGTAAAACTGGTTAGTGCGGCTGACATCTATTATTTAGATAACAAATTGATTCGGTCAGTATCTAAAGTCAATTATGATCATTCCCACAAGCATACACCGTTGAGTACCTTGGCCAATATACTTATTTGGATTGATCAGTAGTATGAATGCTCAATAAACTTACACACAAGCATGCGCACACACAAAATTCTTGCTATTGTCCAGGCATAAGGACACCGAATACAACGTTCAAGTCAGAGATCAAAGCATATGACACAAACTTCTGAGCCCACATGTTTGATATGGAACCAGTAAAAATTGAAACAAAAGGAAGAAAAAAAAATTCAAAGACAGTAGAAACTGATCAAAAGAATTTGTTCATGCTTGCTCTTCCAACTTTTCCTCATTGTAGCCTTTCTTCTATTCTACTTTTTGTGTGAAAATAGAAAGTCCATAATACAATCTCATTCAGCAAACCTATAATCCCATTATGTTTTCAGATCGTTAAATTTTAAAAGGTTCATAACAGTAAGATGATAACAAGAAAGGCAAGTTACCTGTCCATACTCAAACAAGCTTAATGCTTTCCTACTTACTTCATCATACTCGGCTTGAGTCATCAGTCCACGTTCAACAATCTGCAAGAAAATTGCATCAAGTTAACTGAACTGAAGTGTATAGAGGAGAACAAATGAAGACCCGCATGTAACATATTATATATAGGTACATGTATGTAATATTAATACATTCCATTCCAAAAGAAAATCCAGCAGAACATCCCATAATGACTTGGTTTCATCTCCAACACAAATTGACTTATCAGTTATTAGGTATACAGCTTAATATCCCTAATCTACCCAGATTTCTTCTCCTTCCCTCCTTTTTCCATTTTAGGTAACAAATGATATCAAAGAGAGACCAAACCTCATCTGGGGTAACAGGAACGTCATGATCTGCCGCCTTAGTTGTTGGTGTGAGTATATTTGCAGGAAGCTTTTGGCTTTTTGCCAAGCCTATAATATCAATAAACCATCAGACTTAAAATTTTGGTTTGAAAATAAAGCAATGCATTGATTAGAGAGCTCACCATCTGGGAGTGCATTGCCACAGTAATTCCGAACACCATTATTGTAGACCGTCCATAGTGACGTATCAGTACTTCCCGTCAAGAAACCTCTGACTACATAATTAGAAGCAAAAGTAGTGTAAAGACAGCTTAATTTATGTATGTATGGTGCAAGTACTCATATTCAAATCAAGCCAAGTTGTTTGGAGATTATACTTTTCCTTCATGATTATGAGAAGAAGAAATATCTAATACCTCTATATTGTTGTTTCCTCTCAAAACTTCCACATGTATGTTTATATTGTTTTGTTATCCTCTCAAAACACTACGTATATGCATAAATAGCTAATTTTATACAAATGGAGCAAATAGTGCAGGTAACAGCAAAAGAACTGCCAAACAGAAATTCTAAAGGTAAAATGGAGGCTTCCAACACCGAAGTTCAAAAATAAGACACATATGGATGAATATTTGTTTTAAAGAAATTTGAATCCATAATCCTATTCCTCAAATACAAGTGTGCTGGGACATTAAGCAATCTAGGATACTAACCACTTAAAAAGAATTTAATTGATACAGAATGAGTATATCAGAAAGTCCATTTTCCTCCAGTTCTTCTTTTTTCCAACCAATGCCTTGAATATGTAACATCTTTAACACAAAAGTTTTACTTTTACTAAAACTTGCATTTTTGCCCTCACTCAGAATAGAAAGAAAGTTCAAGCACAAAAACAATGAAGTAGCTCACTAGCCAATTAAAAAGTGCTAAACACTATGATTATAACATCTTACCCACAAATTCAACAGGAAAAACAGAACATTTCTTTGCAATTGTTACATTTTCATCTGGAGCCGAAACAACTGCATTTGAAGTTATGTGTTGAGTTTTGTCAAACCACCATAAACTTGTCTCATTGAGAACCTGAAATCACAGAACCAAAGAAATTCAGATACTGCTACTAATTATCCATAAACCATGTAGTGAGTATTTTAATTAGCATGCTTTCTGACTGTTCTTTTTTCTCTTTCCATAAAAAATTCAACTAAATTTAATACAGAAAATTCACATATAAGAAATTCATTTCTTTGGGGTCAGAACTAAGAACAGACCTGGCCTTTGAAGGGAATGGAAGCAAGAATTCTGTCAAATGCACTTTGCCTATCCGTGGTGACCATAACTAGATAGTCCCCACTGTCATAAACATCTCTAACCTGGAAAACAGAGAATTAGTCTCTTTTTCCATTAAGTCAAAAGCCCAAAAGCTAGTTGCTTGAAAAGCAAAAGCCTAAGTTGTTTATTCAGCGCAATTCACTAGAGGCATTGAAATAAACAAAATAAAGCAAAAAGAATAAAATATTTGTTCTTTTCCTTTGGGTTTTATACCTTGCCTCTAGTTTTGGATTTGAGGCCGGGAACTGTGAGATGCAGGTTGGTTTCGGAGAGGCAGTGAGACAACGAATTCTTGATAGCACCAAGTACCTCTTCCTTGCGAGCACTGTTGATCAGAACGTCTAAGGACGGTGGTTTCTGGTGCTGCTGTTGATTTTGGCCCGCCGTCACTGACATGGAGATTGTTGAGAAGTTTTTGGATTTGGGTTTGGGGGTTCTGAAGGTTGAGATGGAAGAGAAAGAGGGGTTGGGGTTTGGGAGCTTGGGGATGAGGGTCTTGGGAGGGTTTAAGGTTGGAGCATACTGAGCCATTTTCACACTTGAAGTTTTGGAGTCTCGCGGTGGCTGATTGTGCCGTTGGCGCCTCTTATATACTGCGGTTTTGTTAAAGGCCGCGCTTCCAACTTTTTGATTGCGTGAAACATCTCTGCAACTAAGCCCAAAAGAAAAAATTAAAAAAATAGGCCAGCAAAAATGAATAAAACGAACGGATTAATCCGAGGCTAGTGTGCAATATTTGTGACATAAAAGAAAAAAAATGTTATATAAGTTCAACATCTTCTTTCCCAACCAAAAAAAAAAAGATTAAAAAAGAGTTCAACATTTAGGAATTTCATTAAACAAAAACAAAAGTTGATTCTTCTTATAATTAGATATTAAGATATTTTTTACTTTAAATGTTAACTTTTTTTTACAAACTTTTGTATAATAGAGGAAAATCCATGCCAAATGTCATGCCTAGTTAAGAATTTATGTAATTAAGAGATCCAGCTTTTATGACGGGTTTTGTGTTCCCTCATTTTGTTTCTATCTAGTTCTTTTGGACCGGCTTTTCTAAATCATTTATATTGTGAAGGTAGAGTTGCTAGATCTATATGGATCTTTCATTATTGGGTGATATGAGATCATGTGGAATGATGAAGGTGTTGTGGCCTTTTTGGCTGGGTGAATGTTGAGCAATAAGGCCTTTTCACTTTTAGTGCTTATGATTTCATGTTCAACTATAATATGTTGTTTTCATGATATCTCTTATGCACTGGTGCATCAAAGACTCTTCTTGATCATCTATCTATTAACTCTCAGTGAGTTGGGCTTCATATGTAATGTTTGTCCCTCACGTTCATGCTGGATTTATTTTTCCAGATTTTGTATACAAGAACCTCCATTTTGGGGTGTGTTCTTCTTTTACATCCCTTGTTTTTGCCCATTATATTAATGAAATCATGCTTGTTCTAAAAATAAAAAAAATATATGTCATGCCTAGTTCAGGTCTATTTCGTGCTCGTGTCATGTCATACCTATTAGGCTAAAAACTTCGACCCAACCTAATCCATGGACTTTGCCATGGCACAATACGTTCAACACCTCTATTAGACAAGTAGAGGCCATTGCAAAACAAATAGAATTTTAAAAATGATTAATTTTACTTTACCATTGTTTATATTAGAATTTAGCTGTCATGACGGCTTTTAGACTTGCCAATATTATACACAACTCATTAAAATCATAGGTTTTTTTTATAAACAAATTTTATTATAAATTTTTTGTGATTATGGTCATGGGTGCTACTTCAAACTTGTTCTTTTTCTCATTAACTTTTTATATATCTCAAGTCTCATATTTTGTGTGTAAATATTTAAGACATTTTATCAACAATTTTAGCTTTTGTTTGGAACTTTGACAAATGTTTATTATTGATCTTTTTCGGGTATGTATGGCTGAAAGATGTTTTATTTTGTGATTTCAACTTTATTTTTATTATTGTCTAATACGACATGTTTCCATTTAACAACATATTAAGAAATATAGTTTATTTTCTAAATGAGTCATAAGTTAAAATGGGTGAAACATGTCATGTAGGTTAAAATGAGTAATTATTCTTTTAATTTTTAATACAATTAATAGTTTAAACTACAAAGGATATGAAATTTTTTTTCACACACACTACCATGATAAAAAAAAAAAAAAAAGCAATCCACTATTCTTAACGGGTGAAATAAGTCATATCATATTATTCATTATTTTAACTAATTGTGTTTGTATCAACCCGTTAAAAAAAACAGTCATGAATACGGAAAACATGACTTGTTAAGTTAACGCTGAAAAGTTTTGTCAACTATTATTGAACTTTCGTTGTAAATCTCTTTTTGATGTAAGTGGGGGAATATATAATATTTGCTTAAGTACATATTAACTGAATTACCCGAACCAAATCAATCACTAAGTAGATTGGTTTAGTCCAAGTATACTACTAATTTCAGACATAAACCCAACTAATTCAAACCGTAATATAACATTGATACATTACAATGTAAAATTTGGAGTCCAAACCGAACCAAATTAGACAAGATAAGGGTTCGCAATCCGTACCAAATAACATGTCCCCATCGACAAAGCATGAAATAGTATTCTACATTATTCAGGCTCACGGCTCCCACGCGTCGTCTGGCGCCCATGTGAAATGACATATCACATCACATGCGTCAAAAGCTCACTGCCAGTCTTTCCCAAAGTAAAACACGCAGCTGCCCCAAAATCCCCGTGTCGTCATAGTCGCACCAAATTCCACCGCCCGATTTCATCGCCTCGCACGCAGCCGCACCGTAGTACCGCCCGCACCAGATCACCCCACCCCACACTCCCATCCCAATTAGACTCGGATTCTGAAACCTGTCGTATAAAAAGCGGACACGTCGGCACAGGTAAAAAGGCGCAAAAGACTAAAACCCCAAACCTTTGGCGTCAATTCTTATATATTGTTTTCTTACCGTGATAAAATTCGTCCCTGTTTCCTCATCAAATCTTGTAATTGGAAATTTCTAGGGTTTCTGGTTCGATCAATCTCTCTCTCACAGTTCAGGGTTCGCTGATACTCGTTGACCAACGCCGCTGACTGTTTATGGGTTTCGCTCTGATCTTTTTCGTCAGCTCTGAAATGTGAATGGTATTGGGTGAGTTCAAAGGTTCTTTCTTTTCCCAAATTTTAAAAGTTTTTCGCTTCATTCTCGGTCGTATTCACTGATTCAATCCTACTGACGGGTTTGGGTTTTTATTTATTTTCCGAGATTTTGAAAGAAAAAGAAAATTGTTTTTATGCTTTGTTTAATTGAATGTCATTTCTTTAATTTACTGGGTATAATGTAGTTGTGCAGTTTTCCGAGTCAAATTGTTCGTCTGTTTTCACTCGAAATTCCGTTGTAAAATAAAGGAACTCTTTTGTTCTTGATTTGTTTTTCTTTTCTGGGAAACAAAAAGAAAAGGCGTATTTAGTTGATTACACTGAATTTTGTATTGAGAAAAAAAATACTTTTTTGTTATATAGGAACAACAGAACCCAGAAGTGTGAATTGCAATTTCAATGTACTGATAGTGTGCTTCTGGGTAAAAGTAGTGTTTACTCTGAATTGATGAGGAAGAAGAGGAAAGGTGGCGAGGCTGACCCATGCCTAGATCTACCGGAAGATGTGACATCGAAGGCGTGCAATTCAAGATCATCGATCCTTACATCACATTATTCACTAGAGGATTATACAAGGTTGAAGAAGCGGTGCAAAGAAGATGATGATGATGATGGAGGCACTGAACCTGTGGTGTCGCATAAAAGTAGGCTTGCAGGCATTGCCACTGCTCCGCCATGTGGGACTTCGTCTTTGGTTGCTCCAGGAAGAGGTATCAAGAGGAAGATAGGGTGTATAGATGTTGCTACCCAGATGGGTAGGAAGAATAAGATTGAGGAAGATTATGTTTCAGGTGAAACGCTTGGCCATGGAAAGTTTGGGTCGGTTTGGTTGTGTCAGTCCCGGATTAGTGGTGCTGAGTATGCATGTAAGACTCTGAAAAAAGGGGAGGAGACGGTTCATAGGGAGGTGGAGATAATGCAGCATTTGTCTGGTCATCCGGGGGTTGTGACATTGCAGGCTGTGTATGAGGAGTCAAATTGTTTTCATCTTGTGATGGAGTTGTGCTCTGGAGGGCGCCTGATTGATCAGATGGTTCAGGAGGTTCAGTATTCAGAGCACCGGGCTGCCAAGATATTCAAGGAAGTGATGCTAGTTATCAAGTATTGTCATGATATGGGGGTTGTACATAGAGACATAAAGCCTGAGAACATTCTTCTCACAAAAGCAGGAAAGATAAAGCTTGCAGATTTTGGGCTGGCCATGAGAATATCAAATGGTGAGCACCTTACCTCTTCTTTCAAGGATTTTATCTACATTTTTAGTATATGTTTTTTTCCCGAGAGTAGGGGAACTTGAGTTTGAAGAAAGTGTTTTAAAGGCTTTTTCATACCATCAACAACTATCACAAGCACAGGTTGTAGGGGTTTGAGGAGAGGTCGCAGTATAATCTCCATGGAAGAGTAAAAATAAATAAATCCAGCATTCTTAGTAAGATAGCTTTGAAGTTGCATTTAGCATAAGGCATAATGACTATATTAAACCATGACATCTATCCTTCCTGAGGATAAACTCAACTACAATCTCTATGTAAGAAGTATTTGTTCAGATTTCTCTATGGCTATAGTTGAGCTTCCCGTATTAGTCTTGAGCATCTATAGGCAAGATCCTAAACTGCTTGGGTCAGCCATATGGCTGTATCACGGAAGACTAAGAAACTGTGTCAGACTTTTTAAGTTCTGATGCTCTTAAGATGAGTTCGTATCTTCTTCTGAGGTTAGACTGTTTGAGGGATGTTTTAATTATAACCATAGATACTGTCAATTCTATGCAGGAAATATGTTCTGGCATTATTATTATCCTTTGGCTGGGTGTCTGGGTCCATCATTATGAAATTGATAGTGTTCAGAGCTCTGTTTTAGATTGCATTTCTGAAGTTAGTTTATATTAAACCTTTAGGCTTATGTACCTCGAATGCAACATTGACATCGTAACATGTTCTAAGTGTTTGGTTCTTCCACCCAGGTGAACATTATATCTATCATCTGTCATCATTTTATTGGGATTCCTTTTCAATTTTTATTTATAAATTTATTAACGAGATGTGCTGATATATGATTTTACGATTCCTGGCTTCATTCCATGATTTCTGTTGATACTGCATTCTGTGCTATCGAGAATGTTTAGTATTTTATGTCTCTTTTTTCTTTAAATTTGAGGTACTTAAAATTATTAAACCTAACTGCGTTGCGCTTGTAACTTCTGTTTTTTTTCCGTGTGATATGATATGGAGTTTGATAGTGATAAGTGGGGAGAACATGTCTCTATTGTCAAATTTTTTAATGAACATTATGTGTATTTAGTTGTAGACAAGATTGTAATTTTTATTGCAATTTTTGTAAACTGTTGGCATATTTCTGGAGTGTTAATCATACTTTTTATTCCTCTCTTTTATATGGATTAGTTAAGTGAAAGGTTTTCTCATGCTTACTGCAGGGCAAAATCTGACTGGTTTGGCTGGAAGTCCGGCTTATGTTGCACCAGACGTTTTGTTAGGAAAGTATTCTGAGAAGGTGGATATCTGGAGTGCTGGTGTCCTCCTACACGCGCTCTTGGTTGGTGTCCTTCCATTTCAAGGAGACTCCTTAGAAGCAGTTTTTGAAGCAATCAAGACTGTGAAGCTTGATTTCCATACAGGGATATGGGAGTCAATTTCGAAGCCTGCGCGGGATCTTATTGGGAGAATGCTGACAAGGGATGTTTCAGTACGGATCACAGCAGATGAAGTACTGAGTAAGTTTCTGGTTCTGTCAAATATGAGAATTTTTAAGCGTATGCACCCCCATTTATTAGGTATATGCAATCCATTCTCTTTTTTGTAAAAAACTTACATTTTCTTTCTCTGGGATTAGGCTTATTTGAGAGGTCTTTTGTGTCAAGGGGAAAGTACGACTAAAGGTTTACTTCAGTAACTTGTCATACATTTTCTCCTATTAAGATGCTTTTGCTCAGATACGTGTCAGCTAATATGTTTTTAAAATGTCTAAAGATGCCTTTCTTTCCACCCCTATTTTGTCACAGCCACACAAATTGTTGGTTGATCAACTGCCGTTGGACTTTTGGAATTTTGAGGGAACGACTACCTAGCCCAAACTGTTAATTAACCCTTGATTACTGAACGTTCTTTGCTTTGCTGCCCTTGTTTCCTTGTATTTCTTGACTTTGTCACAAAGTGTGCGCATGCTCCTTCCAACCAATTTCTGCATTTTAGTATTGGTTCTTCTGATGATCATTGAACTAAGGATTTCTTTTGCAAGTTTTATATCTCCAAGCAACTGACATTTATTTGGTGTTTTAACAGGGCATCCATGGATATTGTTTTATACTGAGCGAACACTAAAGGCACTTCCCATTAAATCAAGATTGAAGAACCAAGCAGGAGCGCTTTGCCCCCAACTTGCCATTCCACCCAGACTAAAAGCATGTCTAAACAAGTCAGTAGATGGCTCTCTCAGTGAAACTTCAGGTCCCCTTTCGTCATCTGATAGTTGCAAGTCAGAAGAAGACCAGGATGATTGTGGTTTAGTGGATGCACTTGCCACTGCAGTTTCCCACGTGAGAATTTCTGAGCCGAAAAGGAGCAGGCTATGTGGTCCCAAAGGTCGTCCAATTGAGCAGCAGTGTTCATCTAACATGAAAGCTAACAACCTCTGTAAAGCATTTTGATCCTGCTGACAAACTGACACCATCGAAATCTCCATTATCTCAACACTCTTCTTTTAAGCTGGGGAATTGAAAACAACCTGCCCTGGTGATTTTCAGTGAGCAAAAGATAACAAGTTGACATATACGGACCAAGACGGTAATTTGGGTGTGTCATTTTAGCGTTGTCTGTGAAGTCTTCCCTCTGCAACCCATTCTTTCTCTCTCCTTCATATTTCCTTACTTTAATCTAATAATGATTGTAACCTGATGAACTGAGAGAATCCATTGTACAGAATGTGTAAATAGAATGCTGCACTGTATTATGATATGTTTTCTGTGTCATTTGTATCATAGATAAATATAGCGTTGGTATAATTTTCTGAAGCAGGATTGGTTATATTGTTATTAGGTCTTTCCATCCCCTTTCCATCTTGCAATTCAACAGTCTTTTTGTAGTTACTGTAATGACCTTTCGGTTGCTCGATGTTTGACTAATAGAGTTTTGGAGTAAATCAACTCTAATTCTTTGCAATAGTGATGCCATATGTAACAATGAAGGAACCGAAATATAAATTTCGTTCCCATTCTTTAATTTAAGCACATGATGTATGCTTCTTTGCCGTTGACCGAAACAGTATAATCTTTGTTCAACATTGACTTGAAAAAATTAATTGGAAGTGAGCATGTTTTCAAAATGCTCACTTCCAATTAATTTTTTCAACTTTGATAACATGGTTGATTATCATTTAGACTCTAAACTTTAGGTTTTTCGTCCTAGACTAGTTAATCTAGACTTTAGATTTCCGATCTCAGATAATCGCTTCGATTTCACATTTTAAGTATCGAATTTTAGGTTTAATACTTAAAATTGCACTTAATTCATTTTTGGTTGCGGCAGGTTTGATTTTATTGTTTTTAGGCCTCTCCAACCCCTTTTCCTCTTGCAACTTAACTATGTTCTGTAGTTACTGTAATGGCCCTTCGGTTGCTGGATGTTCGACCGATGAAAGCTAGAAAAATTCTAGTCTAACATGTTTTTGTAAAAGTGATGCGATATATAAACAACAATGAGAAAACCATAATACAAATATTTCGTTCCCATCCATTAATATAAAGCACATTATGCTGCTCTGCCGTTGACCTAAACAGCATATTGACAATAGTTTGTTGGTTTCCTCAATATTCGAGGTCAAAGGTGAAATCTCTGTACAAAGCTTTCGAGGTCTGGCTTGGCAATGCCTGCCACAACCTGAAATTCTGGTACAGCTGCTGTTGTTTTCCTTAATAATTTGTTGCTAATTAACGCTGCTGCTCTGCCTTGACTATGTTTGCTCAACGAGAACTTCAAAATCGTCCTCGTATACTAAATGGAACCCACACTCGATCACTTCCATCGTTGAGCCAATGAATCCAGATGAAGCTTCAATATTAGAGTAAATATTCTCACACCAAAAATAGAAATAGTATTCATGAGGTGGGAGATAGCATGACCAAAGATGGTTCGACATAGCTGGAAGAAGGGATTCCAATGCATAATTCACTGACGGAGTCCCGACTTCTCCATTGATGCTCAGTTTGCACAAAAAATTATCAAGATCATCTTCTGAGCCATACAGCTGGTGTTCAGGGACAGCAAAAACAACACATAGCGCAAATCCGATCCACTTATGATCAGTAAGTCAACCCGGATCCAGCTCTGCACTGACTGATGGAGACCCCACACTTTTTTGATTCACCCACTCTGGAATTTCATTCCCAGAAACAACAAATTCACACCTTGACCTAGGTGGAATAAACTCCACATTCATGGAGCCTTGCTTCTCCAGATGTTGGAAAAGGAGATGTTTCCAGTGAACCACAATTATAAGCGTAAAAATAGCGGGCCAAGTGGAAGCCCTTGCAATGTTTGAAGCCTGTTGCAATCATGCACGTCAAGAGATACAAGCCCAGAAAGTTACGGATGCTCCAGGGGAGGTTAGCAAAGGGATTTCTACTTAAATCTAAATGTGTTAATGAGGAAAGGAAGCCGACGCCATGGGGAATTGCTTCATCCAATATTATCAAGATCTTCTTCCGAGCCATACATCTGGTGTTCAGGGACAGCAAAAACTAAAGGATAATTGACTGTCCACGTTATCTAACAAACCATAGTGGTGTATGTATTAGGGCCCCAGTTTATTATGATGGTATCAGTATAGTGGTGTTTTAGATAACATTAGTTTATTGTAGTGTTATCATAGTGTCGGTCTTGCACAACTCAAAAGCTCTCTTGATGTACAAGTTACAACTCAAAAGCTCTCTTGATATAGGATTTAATATTTTGATCCTTCGATATAAAAACTATCTCGTTGTAACCATTTGAAATCATTGAATTGAATAAGAAGGCATTTTCGAGAAATTCTTCATGGTATCAAGAGCTTAAGACTTACTGTCTCTTCTTCATTAATTTTTTTTTTCTCTCTGCTTCCTATCATGGCTTCTTCGACTTCTCCTCTCTCTGATTCTTCTTTCTCAAGTGTTTCCAATTTCATTTCTGTGAAGCTTGACCGCAAAAACTATTCATGTTGGCTTGCTCAGATTGTTCCGGTCAAGCTTCACAGAAATGAAATTGGAAACACTTGAGAAAGAAGAATCAGAGAGAGGAGCAGCTGTAGTAGAAGTCGAAGAAGCCGTGATAGGAAGCAGAGAGAAAAATAATAATAATGAAGAAGAGACAGTAAGTCTTAAGCTCTTGAAAGGCGCCTTTCTGCAGAGCTGGATCCGGGTCAACCTCATGCAACCTTTCACAACCTTCAAGAATCAGATGCTCAAGGAATGGAATACTTCTGAAGTCTGGGGTCTTGACAAGACTCAAAGAGTAACGGAGATCAATCCTTTCCAAATTGTGTAACGGCTGACATGAAGTGAAAACGTAGCAAGATGAATGAGAGAGAAGATACCTTTACTTCCCTCCATAGATATTCAAGGTCACTATGACACATGCTAAGTTCTCATAGATGCTCATGCTCGGGATAGAAAGATGATGGCAAAGATTTTAGGGAAAATTCAGACCATTCAAGAATCCGTAGACTATTGGGAAGATATTCGAGCCCGTTTGGAGAGGTCCACACCCATTAGCTTGAGGTATCTGAGTTTGTTCATCTTTGAAAAGGATTTAGAGTTCACGTGGACAACTCCTAGGTATTCGACGTCCGCCATTATACCTTCAATTGTTTCTGTTCCCTAATCAACATGACATGACTATATAAATGTGAAGCTCATAAGATAAGAGAAAAGTGTTATATGATATACTAGCCAATAGCAATTAAACTCATTCTTGTACTAAATTCTCTTACTGTATTTTGGCTCAAGACATAATTGACGTCTTTACGGTTCCACAACCTGCTACGCCTGCCTGGCTCATCAGGAGATTCTCGGCGGACAACTTCCTGACTCATTTGTTGGAGCAAATCATGCATCCGTAGAAACCCATATGAATCAATATCTAGAAGAGCTTTCTCAACAAGGATATCTATTCCAATATCTGCATAAAAACCGCAACCGTCCAGTGCTTCTCTTACTTGATCTTTGTGTCTCATTTTAAACAAGCATGCAATGTCTAGAAAAAATTTCCTCTCATTATATATTCTAGATCATCATAACTTATTTTAAGTTTCTCCAAAATATCCGAATTACCAACTTCAATTAAGAAGCTATGAAAACAATTAAGAAGTCACTCAATTGCCAAGCACCAATCTGCATTATATCCAATCAATACCTCTGACACTAATTTCCAGCCTTTTCTGAGAATGGGTTCTTTCCAAGTACGGAGCAATTAAGGCATCCACTCTCACCAACCAGCGTGCAACTGCAGATGTCGTTTGGGGCATAAATGCAAAGGACGCAGTCAGTTCTTCACTAAAATCACAAGAACCTTGCACTATATTGCACTCATATAATCAGTTCTTTAATAAAAAGAGAGTAGCCGTACGGCAATACTACGGTTTTTTATTATAACAAATAGTATAGCCGCGCGGCTATACTAATTTTGACACCTGCCGAGGCGGGCTTGGCGACAGTCGGGTCCTTTTTTAATTATAAATAGTATAGCCGGTCCGCTATACTCTGGAGTTTTTTTCAAAAAACGATTGTAGCCGACCGGCTATACTACGGTTTTAGTTAAAAAATAATATTAAAAAGAGTATAGCCGAACGGCTGTACTATTTTTGACAAGTTTTTAACTAGTATAGGGTATAGCCGCTCGGCTTGACTGAATAGTAAAGCCGCACGGCTATACGTTTCAGATAAGATATTAGGAAGTACTTTTTGTATCTACGATCAGACCCCAAAAACACAGATTGTATTGGGTGTAAGTCAAACCTCACTTCTCTTTCTTTTCCATTTTTCTCTTTTGTAGAGAATCTCTCGTCAGAGAACTTTGAGATTGATCCTGAAGAATCTACAGGGTGAAACTTTAATGTATAATATTCTTTTGCACCACTCGTATCCTGCATGAACCCAGGTTGGCCTGGGCATGCCCTCTTAGTTGATAACCCCTTAATTTTCGCCCCTGAACCAGAATGAAGGCTGCTAGGAATGCCTTCAGCAATAGCATTTATAGGATCCTATAAAGGAATAAGAAGAAAAAGAGAGACAGGTTTAATCTGCTGAAAATTACTTAAATATACACCGTGCATGTTTAAATGCTGTTGAAAACTATAGTTACAATTGAAGCACATTTAAGAACTCAGTGGGGAAATACATGATCCATGACAATAGCCAAGACAACAAGAAGCTATCAGTTTCTGTTTTTTTGTTTTTGTTTGGAGAAGCCAAAGAAGGTAGCCGTAATGAACCTGTCAGGACTTCAGTCAAGTCACATATGTGCAACCCAAAAGGTAGATCCAATTTTAAGGAAAACAATAATACGAACCAATATTAAACTTAAAAACCACAATAATAATTACGGCTACTTGAATTTCATTGAATATTTAAACAATATTTATTGTCAAAGTATTTTATATATAATGCAATTTGCACCATTCAGATGATATTATCTTACAGAGGATTGAACATGTACTATTTAATAGGGCAACCTCATAGTAAGGGGAAAAATAAAAACAAAGAAAAGGTTTCAATGTCCATGTAAAGATTCTATACGTTACCTCCATTCTGAAACTAGAACCTGCGTGAAGAAGATCAATTAGAGCCACTGTTGCGCTCAACTTTTCTTCAATGCATAAATTTGAATATTCGCCTTCCATCAGTCCTAACAACCATACTTCTCCTGGATGGCTCTCATCAATTTCGGTGTATACTGTCACCATGTTATCTTTACTTTTTCCATGGTTCATATAAGTCAGTTTTTTAATTTTAGAATTTTAGAATTTCCTGAATTGCACCCAGAATCACCAAGATCATCATCAACTGCTCCAGAGTCTTCGATATCTTATTGGGATTCCTCCACTTCCTTTTCAGAAGAATTAATACGCACACAATATGTGGATGATGAAATCTTTTCAAATAATGTAGTACACTTGAAACAGTTGAAACAATTAAAGACTCTAGTTCCTCTATTCCATTGGAAAGGTTCAATTCAAAAATCTACAAAACAAAAGCAAAGTCCATCACTAATTCAAGTGGAATGCTGTGCTTGGCTGGTATCAACTTAATGATTAAAACAATAGAGTATGATAACAACATTTTCAAGAAAATTTGTTCCGTTCTTCCTTCAAACCAACCTTCGCAAAGTGAACAGGCATGATCTCCAACCATTAGTAGTAAAATGATCATAGCACCTCAGTGCATTTGGCCTTCCTTGCAATTCTCTCAGCTCCAGCTCTTCATCATCCACAAGCATTGCAATCTTATCCGAGTGTTCTTGGGAACCTGCTCCTTCCAAAGTAAGTTCACATTTCCCTTTGCTTGGCAGAGTCTGATTCTCATTGTTAGATTCCACCTTGCATCCAAAAGCAAAATGAATGTTGCTAAATCTGCTAACTTAAACCATATATTTCCAAGAACATTTTTTTCACTTACCTCTCTCCTTTTGACGAAATGTTTCGTCTTTTCTTGTACCTTATTTCGTACCCATCCCTGTTTCTGTGAAGGCAACAAAATGTCAGACAACTTTCTAAAGGTAACCACTCAGATCGACCTTTAAGATGATCATCCCAAAAGACTTTCTCACATAGCTACAAGCAATATAGACTAAATTGGAATGAATCATACACTTGACTTCATCGTTAGCAAAACCCATGTCAACAGAAAAATCTTTAGCATCAGGATTGGCTTTATAAAAAAATAAAAAAATAAAAAATAAAAAAAAACCGTATAGCCGGCCGGCTATACTATTGTTGACACGTGGTGAAATGGGCTCTAAGCGACAGGCCGGTCCTTTTCTTAATATAAACAGTATAGCCGGTCGGCTATACTATTTTGACACGTGGCGAAATGGGCGCTAGGCGACAGGCCGGTCCTTGTTTTTAATATAAATAGTATAGCCGACCGGCTCTACTCTTGGTTTTTTAAATAAAAAGAGTATAGCCGTGCGGCTATACGACGTGGCCAAATGTCCTTTCTTAAATAACTAGTGTATCCGGTCGGCTATACTCGGTTTTTGTTTTTAATTAAAAATAGTATAGCCGCGCGGCTATACTATAAAGACAATTCTCTGGAATTAAAAGAGTATAGCCGATCGGCTTTATGGGTATCATTTTTTATATAATTCTTATAGTCGTTTGTAAGACTAGAGAGCCATTGTTGATCGAAAAAGACTAGAAAGCCATTGGAGATTCTCAACCTTCATCCAGTACGTAGTACCTTTTGCTCCGAAGTCCTAGAGAGCGTAGACTCGAGAGATTTCCCAATTGATGTGGAATTATTCCAGTGAACTTTGAGTCTGAGAGGTTAAGATATCTTAAACTTTTAAGAGAACCTAAGAAGCTAGGAATCTGTATTCCTCCAAAATCACTGTTGCTTAGATCCAAGTAGCTCAGATGCATTAAATTTAAGTATTTACCTTGCCACCCAAGAAATTTTCTTGATTCAAACTGTAATTCAAATACTCATCTGAATAATAATTTCCAAGGTGCAGCTCAGGGACATGGTCGGCTAGACTTCCCTTGGGTGTCAAATATAGCTGTAGAAAAGAAACTTACTGGTCTTTTGTACAGAATTGTTTTATTTTTATATGCACTGTTTAAGCACATAGCAAGAACACTCTCTCAGCCGCTATAAGGCCACAACTGACAAAAGGGATCAGGGAAATTAGTAATTGCTTGTATATATGGCTTCCACCTTCTATTCCACCCATATAGAATCACACTATTTCCCCTCATCGTGCAAAGCCACATGGTAAAGTCAATTTGCTGCTTGCTCAGTCACCGAACAACTTTGCACAACAAAAATAACTTCAGTATTATAGCTCTACCTCTACCATTATTTTCAAATATGACAAAACCTACGTATATCCCTGGCTAGCCTAGCCTAATATTATACCTTGCCGTATATGTTTTGCATGACAGGCCTCTACTGCATGATCAGACAGGCTGCAAATTTCATTAAGCCAAAGCAATCGTAGGGCAACTCTTCTTTGGCAAGTCAATGAAAGCGATTGTACGTTTGTAGCTACCTTAGTCACCAGTGCCTGCCAAGAAAGAGGAGCCCTATGACTGCTTTGCTTATTTGACAGGTATACTTCTTCTAGTATGTACTTGTGTTTCAATGATGGCCCTGCACAAGTTATATAAGGGCTCAAAGACTCCAAGAGAAGGAATAAACCAGTAAGCACAAATGGCATATCCTGAGGATTATGCTGTGAACATCCATCAAGGGCTGCTTTTCAGGGATTTTGTTGGGGCCAGGGCTCATTCTGCTGCTAGATTTTTCTCCTCCTTATCCGAGCCTTGAAAGCGCTCTTTCCTAGCAAATGAGATTCTTCCACTCTGTGTCCATGAAAATGTGCAATGAAGTTGAAGCAAGAAAAAAGTAGATGAAAGGAGATGCCTCCCCATATTATTATAAGGGGCTGAGAAAGAAGGGCTAACAACATATCCTAATCTTATTCGTCTTCTTTTCTTTTTTGCCTACGTCTGTATATTAGTAATCTCTGTCTTGAATACAAAAGAGTCTCACTTTTATAGTGAGCCATCATTATAGGATCTCCAAATTAGTTTGACTTTAGTTAATCTGCTTCTGTCCTTCTGTGGGTATCTCTTTCTAACCATGCCATGATTGTGCGCAATGCCACATTCGTTAATTTGGTAATCATTTTTCAAATCTTTCTTTTGTGAACGATGTACAAAAAAATCATGACAACTAAAGAAAAATAAGGCCTACCTGAAGGACTTCATGAAGTTAGAGCAGCCATGTGATCAAATGTTCTGAAAGTGCTTGCAGTTGTGTTTTGTTATCCTCACCTCCTCACTAGTTTCCTTCCTAATTACGCTCTTAACAAAATAAACAAAAACTAACTAATTATTTTTAGAGCTAAATTAGTTTGAATAGTAATGCATATATTTAATCACATGAAGGCTAATCTAGTCAAGTTAAGTACAGAAAGTATTGCTTGAACCATACCAGATCAGATCAATTCAACACCAAATGTGATGATAGGTAAATAAACATGACATCAACTATAAAGATTTTAAAATTTTAGGTTCCAATCTCTACAATATTAATCAAATGTCTCAGAGACATATATTCCAGTAATCACTAATTGACTTTATGTTTGGGAAACATAAGTGACCAGATCAATTTTTCTTTTTTGATCTATGGACTAGTCTGTCATGCAGAATCCTTTGCCCCATGTACCTGCACCACATGCACAACAAACGAAACCAAAAGGCAGGTTTAATCAGCAATTAGTATAAGATTTTCGTGAAGATTATGTATATATGATATGTTTTCCAAGTATACTTGCCTTTCAAGCATCATGACAGTAGCTTGAGGATTAGCACTCGGGGTGTGATAAAACGTTGAACCATCAGTAACCCTCAGAGAATCAATACCAAGCAAGAACTCTATATCCTTTATCAACAACCCTCCCAACTTGACACCCTCCATGATAGTGCCATATGGTATGTTGGAAATTTTGGTTTATGGATACTACTTTTCTGGCAAAGCATCACAGAAATATATATTAGAAAATTGTAATTTACATTGATATAGTAGATTAAATAATATCAATGAAATTACAGCAAGATACTTATCTTTTGGGATGTAAAAGTTGGTCTCCATTGATACTTGAGTAGAATAATAGTTTTAGATTGAGGCAGTAACATATATTATTAAAGCCTTAAGTTCTAGTCTCTCTGCAAAATACGTACAGTTTACGAAATTCTTGCAATGAATCTAGATGGGAATTCTGAATTTCCACAATCATCATACCTTTGGTGCAAATAAACTATCAGATAGAAAATAGGGAGCAGAATCTTCAAAACAATAACAAAAAAGGAATCTTGGGTGGGAATCACAGACAATGATTGCAAAAAATCGGCCACCCAGCGCCTAGGCCAATTTTTCCAATACTGTTTAAAACTCCTACAAACTATTTCAGTTGTTCTCAAATGATCCATAACTCTAATTAACAAGCACAAAATGACATACATATGGGAATCACATACAACAATTGCGAAAAATCGGCCGCCGAGTGCCTAGTGGCCGCCTAGGCGGGCAGATTTTTCCAACACTGTTTAAAACTCCCACAAACTATTTCAGCTGTTCTGAAATGATCCATAACTCTAATTAACAAGCACAAAATGACATACATATGGGAATCACAGACAACGATTGTGAAAAATGGGACGCCGACCGCCTAGGCCGATTTTTCCAACATTGTTTAAAACTCCCACAAACTATTTCAGCTGATCTCAAATGATCCATAACTCTAATTAAAAAGCACATAAAATGACATACATATGGGAATCACAGACAACAATTGCGAAAAATGGCCGCCTAGGCTGATTTTTCCAACACTGTTTAAAACTCCCACAAACTATTTCCGCTGTTTTCAAATGATCCATAACTCTAATTAACAAGCACAAAACACACACACACACACACACACACACACACACACACACATATATATATATATATATGAAATTACCAAAATGGCATCGATGTCATCCTCAGGTGAGAGCTTATGGTCTCTCTGCGAGCTCTCTTTTCCTCAGCTTTCGCTGCTTTCTCTTTGCCTTTTCTTGGCTTCTTCGTATTCTTCCCCAGTCTGGAAACACAACCAAAGAGGCTCAGACTCAGCTCAAGGAAGAAGAGAGAGAGTTATCTGGACGATGCTAGACTGTGTTGCTTTCAGCGCAATGTCGATTATATATGGCTTTTTTAATTAGTATAGCCATGCGGCTATACTGTTCGTGATGCGTGGTGAAATGTGCGCTAACACCAGGTGGGTCCTCATTTTATAAGTATAGCTGCGTGGCGAAATGGGCACCTAGGCGGGTTTTGGGTCCTTTTTTTTTTGTTTTTTTTGTTTTCTTCTTATCGTTTTTTTTCTTTTGTTGAAGCAGATGCTCTATTAAAAATTATATAATAAAAAAAAACTTACATTTAAGTGTATATGTAGCTTTCTATAATATAGGCAGTGACATGCCTTCTATAAGCCAATTAATGATCACCTTTGATTCTTAATCTGTAAGAAAAAAAAATAAACACTGAAAGATAACTTATGACTCTAACAAAGACGTGTACTATTTTTCACTTCTCATTGATTTCTTTTGTTGAAGCAGATGCTTTATATAAGCCAATTAATGATCACCTTTGATTCTTAATCTGTAAGAAAAAAAATAAACACTGAAAGATAACTTATGACTCTAACAAAGACGTGTACTATTTTTCACTTCTCATTGATTTTTAATTAGTAAAATAGGTTCCAACCAAAATTAAAAACTAGTAAAATAGGTGGCCAAAAAAAGTCACTATACACACAACATATATTTTCTTTAAAATAAATTTCATAAGTACATTTTATATATTTATTCAACTTTAAAACAAAATTTACAAGCCTCTCAAAACAAGTTGTAAAAGCTAGCATGGAGAGAACTCATTTGAGATTATTCAAGGTGATAATTATGTTGGGATTGGTAGCTTTCATCAAAGCCTCAGTGCAAGATAAAGACATTTCTTCCTCTCCATATTTAAGGTTAAAATGGCCACAAAGACTGAGGCATATATAAAGCGTGTTGCTCAAGGCACTGAGACTTGCTACCGAAACCCAAAAGAAGGCTTCGAGGAATGCATGGAGTTTTTCGTGAAATTATGCTGCAACTATTATCTTAAAAAACGCCTAGAAAAAGTACAGCCAAACCCTAAATGTTTTATTTATCTTGTGCTATTTTTTGTGTAATATAATTCCAGCATACTTGGGAATGTTTATTTTTTTACCAAACAATAGCTATGAAAACCACAATTAAGAAATACATATTTCAATAAACCAACAAATCTTGGCAACAAACTGTGAGGCCGAGGATTTTCAACTACAATAAACATTGTTCTAGCTAAAAAAGATTATCACAAAGACGACTTTCAAATCTTCTATTTTTTTTTTTAAACATTATTTTGTTTTTCTTTACAACAATGTACATTTGACAAACAAGCAAACATGAACAAAATCTGAATCTCTTGAATCTAAATGAACATGAGGATATTTCTTTGGAGCAGGCTTCAGTGATGAAACTCTTGAATCTATTAAACGTCCAACTTTCCCTCATGCTGTACATCTAAACGACTCAATCGCCATATATGGCAACTAAAGAGAGAACCTGAAGCATAGCTTCATACAAAGTACCGCAGTTTCAAAGCCCGCAACAGTTCCACTGATCTGGCAGTACAATGGACATATAAATGCTCCTCAATCTGTCAAAAAAATGAGGGATTGAATTTGGCTAATCTACCCAAAAAAGGCAGTGCTATTGCTTTGGAGCATGCTTCCCTGAAGTAAAAGAAGCTTTTAAGATGGCGAAAATTTGAAAAGCTATGAAAACAATTAAGAAGTCACTCAATTGTCAAGCACCAATCTGCATTATATTCAATCATTACCTCTGACACTAATTTCCAGCCTTTTCTAAGAATGGGCTCTTTCCAAGTATGAAGCAATCAAGGCATCCAACCTCACCAGCCAGAGTGCAACTGCAGATGTTGTTTGGCGCATACATGCAAAGGACGCAATCAGTTCTTCACTAAAATTACAAGAACCTTGCACTATATTGCACTCACATAATCGGTCCTCATTGATGGCACAACAAAATCACCAAGAACCTGCACGAGTAAACAATAAAGAAACTGATGGTTCTGACTAGAAAACAAACAAAAAATAGATAGTGTGAAAGGGGAAAATAGAAAACCTGCAAAAGCTCAGCCAAAGATGAGGTACGTCTTAGTCGTTTCACCCATAGCTTATGAGCAGATTTTTTCCAAGCACCCAACAAAGCATCTTCTGGCATGACTGACTGCACAAAGCAGAGGGAGGTAGAGATCAATACAGCACGGAAAAACATTAAAAAGTTTGGGGCGAATAGAAATGTCTTCGATATATAACCTAGTAAACCTGTTTTAAGCATCAGACAATCAAAAGGTTCAGGCCCCAAAATCCAACTAAACTAATCCCACTATTTAGGGTTAGCTACCAGAGGCCCGAACTAATCAGATAGGGCAGGTGGATACTAATCAATCATTCTGCTCCATTTTCATCAATCCCTTCTCAGTAACACACGCTCAATTCCTTTTTTGGCCTTGTTTTCCTGCCATCCCGCATCCCTTCATCTAAAATCTTATTGCACTTCAGAGATTTTCTCTTCTTTTTTTTAATAATTATATAAAAGCTATCAGATTTGATTGCACATAAATCTCAAAGTCACATTCTAATTATCCAAACCATGAACACTTAATTCATTCCTAGGTTGATCCTCAACTGAAGTCCTATTCTCCTCCAGTCTATCAAAGATATGTGTAGCTTGAAATCTTTTTAACTAGAAGACATCTTCAATACCATAACAAACATATATCACAAAATGCAAAGCTAAAATCCAAATGATAGGTTACCTCAATTGCATGCATCGCAGCTTTTAGTGATTGGATCTGTGATGAGAGGACCTATGCTTAGGAAAAGTATCACTCGCTTCTTTCTCCTTACATCTGGCCACATGGATGGCATACCTTTCTTCCAGATCACAATGAAGCTCAAATGTTGTATGGCAAATCCTGCAGTGCTTCTCATCTCTCCAATACAAATCATGACAACTTTCACTTCTAGTAAGTGTATCAAAATAGGATCGTTTACCATGTTTGACAGCGTTCAGATCTAGGTAAAAGGAATTCCATAACCATGAATCAAATGCTTGGATCCGGCTCCATTTCTGTTTCTGTTGTTCTCCTTTCTTTCTAACTTCAAGAACCACAACTCCAGATGAAGGCAGAGAATCATTTGCAATTCCAGATAAGTTGTTGTCTACATCAGATACTTGTGAATAAGTGTCTTCTCTAACCTATCCAGCTCAGATTGATCAGATTGCACCAAGTTGTCAATTCTATCACTCTTTACCATTCTACTTGACATCGCTTGGCACAGAAACACTATTCTTTTCTCCAGGGATTCAATAAGAAGAGCCTCTCGCTTACCCCTGTCATCCAAAACTGACAACAAAGCACACAGGGCCTGCATTTGGTTTAAGAAAAAGCATGTAAATATTATAACTTAAAGGTCAAGCAATATGTACTACAATCACATTGATCGTATAACAAAAGTTCAGCAGAATACCTCTTCTGCATCAATCACCTCCCAGTGACCATCTTCTGAAGATTCGAAATAAACCCTTCTATGTCCTGGGTCATATGCATTACAAGGGCCCAAGAAAAGCCAGTATCTATTGTATCTATGATCAGACCCCAAAAACACAGATTGCATTGGGTGTAAGTCAAACCGCACGTCTCTTTCTTTTCCATTTTTCTTTTCAGTAGAGAATCTCTCGTCAAAGAACTTTGAGATTGATCCTGAAGAATCTATAAGGTGAAACTTTAATGTATAATCTTCCTTTGCACCACTCGTATGTCCTGCATGGACCCAGGTTGGCCTGGGCATGCCATGTTGTTTAGTTGATAACCTCTTAATTTTCGCCCCTGAACCAGAATGAAGGCTGCTAGGAATGCATTCAGTTATATGTAAGACAAACAAAACTGAAGACAAACAAAACAAAACTGAATGCATTCAGTTATATTCAGTTATATGCATTCAGAATGAAGACAAACAAAACTGAAGAAACTATTTCCTTTAACATTCAATCACTACATGTTATATGTAAAACCTAAAATTTCAGATTTTGGTCCTTTAGTATGGAAAATGAATCTATCCAACTGGGGCTCTGCCTCAAGGTAGAAACAGATTATTCGGCATAATGACAGATCTTAAATGACTATTGCCAATAAGGCTTTGAATGCTTAAGGTTTCGGGTGATGAACACATTTACTAGATGTGTTGATAATTACTGGGCATCTATGGCACTTGACTTGCAGAATATAGATGTGTTGATAATTAAATACATTTACTAGAGAGGAAATGGAGCTTAGAAAAATCAATTGCAACTATGGGAGTTAAATTAGAAGACCTTGCTAAGGGCATCCCTTCGCATTGCACCTTGCTTTGAACCAAAACCAGCGGCAACCATTACTTGACGCAGTATTTCTGTCCATGTTAAAGGGTTTAGAGATCTCTTCCAGAATTCCAAGCTTTTATAGGTCGTATAATCATGAATAAGAAAACAGACCTCATAAATAAGAAAACGCAAATGCAATACAGATGGAGTGTATGACATCTTTCACGAAGGATGTCCTATATTTGCAAAATAACTTAACAAAATCAAGCCTCAAACAGTTTGCAATTCACATACCTTGAACAGTTTCTTGACAATCTCTGGAGAAGAATCCCAAGGTTGCATACAGAACGGCTGCTTCATCTTCATAGAATTTGGAGGAAACTTGGCCAGCAAATCTGAAATCACAAAAATTCTTTATCCACTGCTCAAAATACTATACATGCAGACACATACATACTACAGCATTTCATTTTAGAGTGGAAAATTTGTTCCGTTCTTCCTTCGAACCAACCTTTGCAAATTGCAAAGGATCGGTCGCCCGCCAGACCGTCATCAAACCTTTTCCATAGCACAGTATAGCCGCGCGGCTATATTATTATATTATATAAAAATAGTATAGCCGGCTATGCTATTTTTGACACGTGGCCAAATGGGCGCTAGGCGACAGGTGGGTCCTTTTTAAAAAAAATATAAATAGTATAGCCGTGCGGCCCAACTCGTGGTTTTTTTGATAAAAAGGGTATAGCCGCTCGGCTTCTTTGGCACGTGGCCACATGGGGGCTAGGCTACAGGTGGGTCCCTTTTTAAAATATAAATAGTACAGCCGCTCGGCTTGACTGGCGTCGTTTTAATATAAATATATTTTATAAATATTATAGCCGATCGGCCATACTTTTTTGCATAAGACACCGTGCTTTTGTTAACATTTTGCGTCGACCAATAGTTTTTGGAAGAGTTCCATTAAAATAATTTTCAGAAATGCTTGCCTCTTCTAGGAATGACATATTTCAAGAGGACACTGGAATTGGAACTGATATTGAATTACTCGAAAGAGCAAGGAGGCGTAAATGTCTGAAATTTCCTAGCTGATCGGATAGTGGACCTGAAAAATCATTTGTTGATAGCTTCAGTGAGTCCATTTGACCTGAACTACACCTTGACAAACTTCCCAATATTTCTGATACGCCTCCATTGAAATAGTTCCTTGACAGATCAAGAGCCGTCAACTTACAAACATTTCCCAATGAGCTTGGGATTTTCCCTTCAAGTTGATTAGCAGACAAGTCAAGATTGACAATGGCTGTCAAGTTTCCAACGGAACTTGAAATATCACCTCGCAAGAGATTCAAATAAAGGGATAGGGACTCAAGATTGCTACGAGTGTACAACCGTTGAGGTATGGTACCCCAGATGTTCCACCTGTGATTAAGAACTTCAAGCCTTGTCATGTTTGCAACTGGTATTTGATTGAGTTCACAACCGGACATATGCAGCTCTACCAGCATAGAGGGGAGTGTGTTTGTCACCTGAAACCAATCAGATGCTTTGCTAAGATCTACACGACTCATGTCCAGGTTCTGCAAGGTCGAAAGACCAGAAAGCCATTGGAGATTCTCAACCTTCATCCAGTACGTAGTAGCTTTTACTCTGGAGTCCGAGAGAGCGTAGACTCGAGAGATTTGCCAATTGATGCGGAATTAAACTTTTAAGAGAACCTAAGAAGCTAGGAATCTGTATTCCTCCAATATCATTGTTGCTTAGATCCAAGTACCTCAGATGCTTTAAATTTAAGTATTTACCTTGCCACCCAAAGAGTTTTCTTGATTCAAACTGTAATTCAAATACTCATCTGAATAATAATTTCCAAGGTGCAGCTCACGGACATGACCGGTTAAATTATCGCAGAAAACTCCAGTCCAATTGCAACAATCTCCCTCACCAACCCAAAGATAAAAGCCTATTTGAAGGATCCTTAAGATCTTGCTTGAACATTAGAAGTGCCTGTCTCTCATTTTGTTTACAAGGCACACCCAAATTTCCATTGTATAAGCTAATGGTAATGGTTGCAATGCTTAGGAATCTGAAAACTGAAACAATTCTCATGGCTTTGTCCATGAGGTTATATCTTAGTAGGTGATGTGTGTGAGCAATATAACTCATTTAGAATGGTGCAGTATATACACATACTACTACACTAGAACTGAGAGTGTTGTTTGAAAAGTGAAACAATTACCAAGAACATTACAACTTATCATGCAATTCTCTACAATAAATAATGTGTGTAGTAACAAAATTTAGTAGCACTCAAGAGAACGAGGTGAACCAAAGGCAAACATTCCCACAAAAAAAGAATAAGAAAAAATTGAACTCTCAAATTGATTTACGGTGTAATTTCTCTCTCTTCAATATCTGCTTTGGAGATGTTGAAATAAGTAAATTAATGTCTATAAAGTATAAATTAATGCAACTAGAATGGTCATTATTATTTTTTAATAAATAGTATAGCCGGGCGGCTATAATCTTATTAAATATAATATACTTAAAGCATATAGCCCAACACGGCTATACTATTTTTGAGGGCGCTAGGAGCCAGGCGGGTGCTTTTTTAATTATAAATAGTATAGCCGGCGGCTATACGTTGGGTCTTTTGAAATTTAAAACAGTATAGCCGCGCGGCTATACAAAATATCAAAAGCCTCGTTGCCAAACCCATGGACAGCCAACTCTGAAATCATAGCTGTCCATGCCAAAGTAGCCTTGTTGGGCATTTCCTGAAAGACCTCATACGCTTTGTCCACTTATCCGCACAATGACCACATCACTCTCCAGGCCACTTCTCCATGGGTACACACCTATGCACCCATATCCCATGATCAAATGCAGCAAGATGAGCACAAGCTGCAAGGACACTGGCAATGGTGATCCTATAATTATCCGGTCTAACCATGTCACCACTGGTGATCTGGCCTCCTTTGGCCGACCACCTTGAACAAACCCAGTAATCAAGGAATTCGAAGTAATAATGCTTCTCTTGTTCATCTTCCCGGGTGCAGCTCACGGACATGACCGGTTAAATTATCGCAGAAAACTCCAGTCCAATTGCAACAATCTCCCTCACCAACCCAAAGATAAAAGCCTATTTGAAGGATCCTTAAGATCTTGCTTGAACATTAGAAGTGCCTGTCTCTCATTTTGTTTACAAGGCACACCCAAATTTCCATTGTATAAGCTAATGGTAATGGTTGCAATGCTTAGGAATCTGAAAACTGAAACAATTCTCATGGCTTTGTCCATGAGGTTATATCTTAGTAGGTGATGTGTGTGAGCAATATAACTCATTTAGAATGGTGCAGTATATACACATACTACTACACTAGAACTGAGAGTGTTGTTTGAAAAGTGAAACAATTACCAAGAACATTACAACTTATCATGCAATTCTCTACAATAAATAATGTGTGTAGTAACAAAATTTAGTAGCACTCAAGAGAACGAGGTGAACCAAAGGCAAACATTCCCACAAAAAAAGAATAAGAAAAAATTGAACTCTCAAATTGATTTACGGTGTAATTTCTCTCTCTTCAATATCTGCTTTGGAGATGTTGAAATAAGTAAATTAATGTCTATAAAGTATAAATTAATGCAACTAGAATGGTCATTATTATTTTTTAATAAATAGTATAGCCGGGCGGCTATAATCTTATTAAATATAATATACTTAAAGCATATAGCCCAACACGGCTATACTATTTTTGAGGGCGCTAGGAGCCAGGCGGGTGCTTTTTTAATTATAAATAGTATAGCCGGCGGCTATACGTTGGGTCTTTTGAAATTTAAAACAGTATAGCCGCGCGGCTATACAAAATATCAAAAGCCTCGTTGCCAAACCCATGGACAGCCAACTCTGAAATCATAGCTGTCCATGCCAAAGTAGCCTTGTTGGGCATTTCCTGAAAGACCTCATACGCTTTGTCCACTTATCCGCACAATGACCACATCACTCTCCAGGCCACTTCTCCATGGGTACACACCTATGCACCCATATCCCATGATCAAATGCAGCAAGATGAGCACAAGCTGCAAGGACACTGGCAATGGTGATCCTATAATTATCCGGTCTAACCATGTCACCACTGGTGATCTGGCCTCCTTTGGCCGACCACCTTGAACAAACCCAGTAATCAAGGAATTCGAAGTAATAATGCTTCTCTTGTTCATCTTCCCGAACAGATTCAATGCCTCATCAAGATTCCCACTTCTCAAATACCCCTTAATCATCGAGTTTCACGAAACATCCCTTTCCAACATCTCATCAAACAATGTACGTGCACTATTCAGAAACCCACATGCAGAGTACATACCAATCATCGAATTTTGAACAAAAACATCATGTCGAGCCCATACTTAACGACTTGTTCATGGAAGCTCCGGCCTGTGCCGCCATCAACCCTACTCGTGCATTATGTTACAAGGAACAAAAAAGTGAGACAATTAGGGGAAATGCCATCGCAGAGCATTTGCTTCTACAGCAAAAATCACCCAAACGAAGAAAGAGTTTCATCCGCAGCACTGATTTTTGTACACGCATATGCTCTGATCATCACGTTATAGACGTAGGTATTCTTTAAATTCAGGGGAAAAAAAAAATTAAAAGACCTAGTTTAGGGTCCTTTTTTTTTTTCTTACCGTTATTATTATTATTATTTTGTAGAAGCATATGCTCCATAAAGATACTTACCGTTAATTGAAGAGTGATTTTTAACTTACTTTTAAGCTCCAACTTAAAAAAAACTTACATTTGAGTGTATATATAGCTTTCTATAATATAGGTAGTGACATGCCTTCTATAAGCCAATTCATTATCACCTTTAATCCTTAATGTGCAAGGCAAAAAAGAAACACGCCCTGCATGTCCTTTCTCAATCTCTCGAGGCTAAATCTTTTATTTTAACATTCAAAAGTCGCAAATGTGCCTCTTTCTTGCCGTTCATTCACCTTCAACAGAACAAACTACGGAAGTGCAAAGCAGGGCCAAGGCATTTACGAAAAAACAAGAGCTTTAGGGCCCGTCTGGTAACGTTTTCGGAGAGTGTTTTCTGAGAATATTTTCAGAGAATGAAAACAAGAAAACAAATTTGCATTTTCAGGAAATGAAAATGCGTCTGGTAGATTAATTAGAAAACATCTTTAGAAAACAAAAACAATGAAAACGTGT
>NC_024127.1:5515810-5551627 GCF_000346735.1 Prunus mume
GTGGTGATGGCAATGGTGATGCTTTGATTGGGTATGGGTGGGGGAGGTGCCGATTGCTTTTTTACTAGGTGGCGAGATGTGTATTGGGTTCGATTGGGTGTTTGGTTTTGATTCCATTGGCATGGTGGTGGTGTTGGTGTTGGTGTCGGTTGGGTTTGATAGGTGGTGGTGATGTGGGGACTGGGTCTGTGAGGTTTGGTGGCAGTGGCAGAATCAGTGGCGGTTGTGATGATGATGGTCTGACAGTCGTGGCCGTGGTGAGTTTGATTTTCGTTTCGTTTCTGTTTTGCTGGGTAGAGCGATGGGGTTGTGCATTTCGGTTTATGTTTTAGGCGTTTGTTTTCTGTGAGAATGAAAACATATTTTTTCTGTTTTTCCGAAGTACACGTGATGTTGTTTTCATTTTATGAAAACATTCTCAGTGTTTTCTGTTTTAGTCCACCGAACGGATTCTTGGTTTGTTTTTGTTTTTTGAAAATGAAAACAGGCACTGAAAACTTAAACGAACGGGCCCTTAGTCACTTAACCATTCTCATCAGCATTGGCCCTTTTTTCTCTGTTTCTAATTCTCATCCTATTTCATGCACAGGCCTCTCCTTTTGATCAAGAGCCAAAGTTCCTAGTACTAGACATGTGTTAACCAAAGAAAAAAGAGACGCTTGCAGGTGAGTTCACATGAGCTAGATGAGAGCTATTTCAAGCAATTTTAGCGTTAATTGATAACTTAGGTTTGACTTAAAACAGTATACAACTGGATCGGTTGTAGCCAAGAATTAGGCGTTATAGAGTTTAGAGCACTGTGCATTAAAACCGTTCCCTTAGTAATGCATGATTTCTACTTGGTGATCTTAAAACAGGTTAAGCTAATGTAATGACCAGCACAGACATCCTTGCATCCCCACATGGAGCACAGCTAACAAACATGCTCTTCACGGATAGAAACAGTATCATAATGGAGTTTTTCCCCAAAGGATGGTTGAAGCTTGACGGGGTCGGCCAGAATGTTTATCATTGGATGGCAGACCAATCCGGCATGAAGCACATATGTGCATGGTGGGACCCCCACACCGAGAAGGAATGCCCAGACCCTAAAAAACAACTAGAATGCTTTCTCCTTTACAAAGACGGCCAGCTTGGCCACAATGAAACCTACTTTGCAAAGTGGGCAAGAACAGTCCTCAAACAAGTAAGAACAAGCAAGCAAGAACAAACCATCCAAAGTTCTCAGAGACATTCAAATGTTAGCCTGTGCTAACTAGCTAAACCAGTCATTCATTTACAAACTTCGTAAGCATATATATGTGTGTGTGTGTGTAACAAGCATTTGATGAATAGAATTGCATCATTTCATTCTCCACGTAAAAATTGATAATAGTATAGAAAAATCAAGATAATAAAGACCTCACATCCGACAGAAAAATTGGAAGACTTATGCTGCTGAAAAGATTTGTGGGGATTTTTCACAATGGCATCAAGTTTCTTTCTTACATAGATCACTTCTTCAAGAGTCAAGCTTTAAGCACAAAATTTTGAGATACTTGAGGATGTTCAACTAGTTTTCTAATAGGAGGATGAGGATGGCTTTACAATGAAACTAGTATTTATGTACCCCAGAATCCTGTTTTAGCCTTGAACAAAAGAGTTTGGAAGGCATGAAGTACCTTTGAAATCTTCATCTAAACATTTTGGACCAAAGGTATACCATAAAGAAACAAATTAGCGCAAAAACCACTACATGGACAACGTGGTTTGCTCCACTCTGGACGATGCTCTTGTTCAATCTCCTGACATTGTTCTTCAACCCTGCTTGACCTTTCATCAGCGTCATATGCTGTAATGAACAAGACACATATAATGGTTTCAGAAAGCTGTACCATCTCCACACACACACACATACACAAATAAAGTCAAACTGATGGAGACCTTTAATCCATCAATTTTAACAAAAATTGGTGAATGTAGAATGTAAAGTAATCCATTTCATCCTTCCCAGGCAGTTCAAAATAAAGTGAATTATGCAAGTAGCAATGTCTAGAGTTGATGGTATACCAGTTGATTGAGAAATTCATTCTGGAATTTTGCTTCCGCCTCTATATCTTGCGCTACCTGCCCCAGAATATGAGAACAAGATTAAATGCTATCTATAACTTGGTTGTAATCAAATTGCTGAAATAAACAATTTTACAAGGCAAAAGATGAAATTCCAAGAAAACTCATATATTCCTAATAGACAAGATAGTAAAAGCCCAAGTCTGCAGACAGGCGTCAGCGACTATCTCCATTATATATCCATATAACCAAGCAAAGAAATACAATGCAAGCACATATCCACCAAAACCAACATTTACAAGCAAACCAATAAAGACAAAATAGAACTGTACACAGAATAAATAAACTTCTAGAGAAATTTTGAGAGAAAGCACAAATATAACATATATAACTAAAACATTAGGACAGATTCCATATTCAGAAGAGTAATGCATGGCAATGAAGAGTAAAGGAAATATGTAACAAGTAGAAATGTAGTAATTAACCATGGATTTACTAGCTAGTAACGTTATCACATTTAGCAAGCATCAATATATTCAAGACCACGACAACAGGTGCAATGCAAGTGAGTAATTAAGACTGAGAATTCAAATGAGAAACATATGGCTCACTTAAAGCATTACATCCTATAGCTACTAGAAACAAAAAAGTTAAAGTGAAGCGTCCAATCTTTGAAAAGGTCAAGTATAATTCATTTAATTTGGACCTGCCTCTAAACCATCAAGCAATACGCATGCACTGAGAACAATGTAACAGAACTGCCAACATATAACAATTATGGGACCAATATACGTACATACAAAAAAATAAAATACTATAACCAATTTGTACAAACATAAATTCAGTTACCTAAATAAAACACACAAAGAAAAAATAAAAAAGAAGATACAAGATAAATGGAGTGCATACATTTCTCAATCTTCTCACTTGGGATCGGAGACCAGTGATCTCATCATCCAAATCGGCATGCATTGGATCAATCCTCAATTGGATTTCATCAGAGCTAGCTGCTGGTCTTGTGCTAAGACCCTCCCTGAAGAATCATCATTCATTTATCAACATCAAACAAAATAGAAACATTGCATAGTGTAAAGAATACCTTGATCTGTATGGAGCAGCATTGCCATAGGCTGCCATTGGAGAGACAAGAGTTTGTGTTTGGTGAGCTGGCCTGACTTGGCTTCTATGAACAATCGTCTTTTATTTCAAATTGAATTGGTGATGATGTTGTCTTGATGATTGCCCACCGTTAGTTTTTGAATCTCGAATATCTGACCATGCATGGACTTTTGTTATAAACCATAATTTGAAGGAGATGGACTACCACAAAACATAAGTAAATTTTACACGTACTTAATAGATGTAGAATAAGCCAGAAATATAAAATATTCACAAAGAATTTATCTGAGGATATCATGCACAATGCAGCTTCAACCACAAAACTAGTGCCCGGGTTTGAAGAAACAATAAAATAAATTCAAGAACCACTCAATGGGGAAGATAATATTCTACTAGAGCACACTCCTTCAACACAAAATTCACATTGTACATCAGTACATCACAAGGCCCGGGTCGGCAGACTCCGGCTCGAGGTTGCTGATCAGACCCATTCTACATGCCATCATTAGGATTTAGGCCCTAAAGAGAATACCAATTTAAATTGCTGCCCTGCCTGCTAAACCCAATTTGGCAGACAAAAAACCCAATTTCGATGACTGAAAACATATGATCTCCATCCGAAACCCTTATTCCAATTTATTAGCCAAAAGAACAATTAGGGCTCTGTTCCAATTGCATGTCCCCCCAATCTCTTGATGCAAACCAAACAAAAGGATTTTAACGAATTCCAACATATATAATCATTTTGATAATCAATCACGGATGAATTTCGAATTCTGAAACTGGTAAATCAAATCTGATCGAGAAAGAAAAGCATATGATTTGAAAAGAAATAAAAAGAGAAAATATGTCAATGGCAATACCTTCGTCCTCGATGAACAACACAGGGGATTCGAAGGGTGACAACAGCGAGGCCCCTGACAAAAGTTAGAGAGAAGCAGCAGAAATGGAAACCTCGCGCGTAAGACGGAGGAGGATAGAAGCTTTTGTTTTGAGGAAATAGTCGAGGTATTTCAAATATTTCGTTAAAATGAAACAAAACAAACTCTTCCTTTTCTACGTTTTTGAACCAAACAAAGCCTAATTGGAATAGATGTGAGCATTCTTTTTTTTTTTCAATCGCGTGTAGATATAATTTTTTTTTTTTTTTTTTTTTGCAAGTATATTATTTTAACATGCATTTTAATATATATAAAAAACTTTTATTATGTTACCCACATGTGATTTGTCTACAAATTTTTCTAGTGTTTGCAGTTGTTATATCTTTTTATATTAGAATGTCTTTTCCTTTTTCTTTTTTTCTTTTTTGTAAATTCAAGCTTGTGTAAGCATCCCATTAATATAATCATCAATTTTAAAGCCCATGGGGTTAGCTAAATGGTGAGGTTTGGTGGATAAATATATTAGAATTACGGTTCACCAAATGGTTAAATTTACTTCCATTGTTAAGAAAAGAAAAAAAATACTTTGAATTCTGAACGAGATTTTCCTCTCATAGTGAATAACGCAAAACTTGGCACCATCCCAAGTGGAGATTAACATTGTCCGTAAATAAAATAAAAATAGAAATAAATTGAATATAAATTCAAGAGACAACGTGGTGGAAGAGAACGCGCGTCAAAACTTGCGTTCTCCTTCCATTTGAATCCACCCTTGGTTTCTTTCTCTCGTGTGACATGATGTCACACCCCACATCATCCACCGTCGATTGAAAAACGCACGCTCCTTCATCTACCAGCCCACCACGCACACGGTACACGCGGCTCTATTAAATCAGATGATGATATCTCAATTTCGTTGGTCCGCTGCCGTTCACATTGAACGAGGCAGATTCCCACACGACGTCGTTCCAGTCAACAATAATTGCCTCGAACCTTGGCCTTTAAAATTCAGCCACCACCCGACTCAAATTCAATGCACGTTACATTCCTCCCACGCTAGCGGAACTGAAAAGAAGAAGAAGAAGAAAAAACTCATCGACCCATTGGCGTATTCTTCTTCTTATTATTATTACAGAAAACCCCCAGAAAAACTAAGAAATTACATGGGTAGCCAGGGAAGCGAAGAAGGAGGGTGGTTGTTGAAGAAACCCAGATTTCTCTGCCTCCATGGATTCAGAACCAGTGGAGAAATCATGAAGAAACAAGTGGGTAAGTGGCCTGAATCTGTGCTGCAGAAGCTCGACCTTGTTTATCTTGATGGGCCTTTTCCGGCCCTAGGTAAATCTGACGTTGAGGGCATTTTTGATCCTCCTTATTATGAGTGGTTCCAATTCAACAAGGTAAAAGAAAAGAAAAAAGAATTTCCCAGAATCATCCTTCCCATTCCGATTTGCTGTTTTTTGTTTTTCTGTACAAGGGTAAGTTTTGATTTTATTTTATTTATTTTTACGCAGGAATTTTCTGAGTACACAAACTTTGACAAGTGCTTGGAATACATAGAAGATTACATTATAAAGCAGGGACCATTTGATGGGCTAGTTGGTTTTTCCCAGGTATTTATCTTACCACTTTTAAAATCCTTTAATGGGTTTTTTTTTCCATGAATCGAGAGCAGAAATTCGAATTTGTGACCTCTTTTAATATTCAGATTTAATTTTAGCAATATGTGTATATTTTTCACAGAATGATGGTATTGCATTCCTAAAGAAAGAAATTGTGTCCAAATCAAAAGCCCTATAAATGCCCTCCCTTTTTAACTCTTTTTTTTGTTGTGTTTTCAATCTTTTGATCACTAGTTGGTTGGAAATGAATAAATGCAGGGTGCAATATTGTCGGCTGCGCTGCCGGGGCTACAAGCGAAGGTATACACAGAAGCTATAATGTAACAAGTTTTGAATTTCATAGAATTGATTTGCTGGGGATTTTGACAATGATATATTGATTTTTGGGACTGTTGTTTTGTTTTGGCTTTTGATTTGTTTTGCGTTACTTTTTATGCTTTGCTTGTAGGGGGTGGCATTGACTAAAGTGCCTAAAATTAAATTTCTCATCATAATTGGAGGGGCCAAATTCAAGTCCCCAGCAGTGGCTGACGATGCTTATGCTTCTCCCATTCAATGCCCGTCCCTTCACTTTTTAGGTAATTACTATTTGGTCAAAGTTCCAAATGCATAAAGAAAATGGGATTCTACATTGATGACGCATTTCAATCAACGATTCAGAGTGGTTTATGCATGTGAACAGTCCGTCAGTTTGTTGGGTTTCTTTATTGCAGGACTACTTTATTTAATGTTGTCTACGCACGTGTGTGAACGCTGTTTGTTCTTGAATTTTGTATTACAAGACCCATTTCAATTAACGGTTCATAATCATTCAACTTTGGTTAGTGATTATTGATCAAAGTGTGTTATATGTTTGCAGGAGAGACGGACTTCTTGAAGCCATATGGACTTGAGCTGTTGGAACACTGTGTAGAACCTACAATCATTCATCATCCCAAGGGTCATACAGTACCTAGGCTTGATGAAAAGGGTTTAGAGACCATGATGAGCTTCATTGACAAGATTCAAAAGGCATTGACTGAGAAAGACCAACAGTAACAATAATGCCCCTTAAATCTATTTTTTTTCTCTTCAATATGTTGGTGCCATTTTAAACCACATTTACTTCCCATGTTGTGTAAAATTTAATTTCATAAGAACAATATATAGAGTTTTTCGGAATTATATTTGGGTACTCCTCAGTTAGGATCTTCCCATCCTCATGCATTGTAAATCATTGATGCTGTATGCACTTTAGGGTTGAGTCTGCAACTCTATTGTGCATTTCCGCTCAGCTAAGGACCCAAAAATGATAACTCATCGACACCAAACATATCTTAAGCTAAGATATATGCAACCGCTTAAAGTATATGACAACTTAAAGACACAACCAATTGTACCAGACGTTAACTCTGATTCTAGTAAAATCTGATACCTCATGGTGTTAATTTTTGGAACCACGGGCCAATATCCCGCTTGATCACAAGTTAGAATTAGAGAGATAATGGGATTGATGAGGGAGTAAACCAATGTGAACTTGTGGGAAAAAAGAGTTCTCCATATTTTTTTTAAAAAAAGGGCATTCATCCCATCAAATGGGTTTCGCCTTCTATGTTGGAAAATATTTTGGTTGGATCTGATTAAACATAATCCTGCAGTCAGATGAATGTGGTGTTCATAGGTTATAATTTTTAGGTCATTTGGTCCGCGGATTTAGCTGGTAAATGTTGTGCTTCTTTGAAGGAACCCATCATTCATCTCTCCACCAATGTGATAATGTATACTAATCTTCAAACTTCCCTCAACATCACTGCTGTAAAGTTAGGAGTGACAATTTTTATTAACGGATCGTATTTGTGTTTGATAATAATCAATATTGATTGAACTCGTTTTATTAACTGTGCTGAATGACTCATTACTAAACTATCCCATATATAATTGTATCATGTTCACGTTGATTCACATATACTGTGAAATGAAAGCTACCTTAATTATGAAAGCTGCCTTACAAAACTGTAAGGAAAAGCCTATAATCATACCATTACTCATACACATGAGAAAATAAATAATTCTATTCACCTAATACTAGTTTAAAGTGCTTATCTTGTCAAAATCGAAATTTTTGTGTTTGATATTAACCCGATCGTCTATTATTCATATTAACATGTGTTAAATCAAAAATCTCACTAATTTTATGTCTAATTTGAATCGTGTCATGTCAAAAATTGTCACCTGAAATATGTGGTAGAGTTTTGCAATACTGGTGGGAAGAAATATTGTTCACATGTGATAATTGCTAATTACATATCAACAATCAAAAAATCATCACATTCTTAGAAGAAAAAAAAATAAAAAAAAATGTGGTTTCTTTAGAATGACTAAACACTTTACCGCACGGCACAAGAACTTTGCCTAGTCTATGTATGTGCAAGTTGTGGTCAGTCGTTTGGAGCTTAATGCTAAAAGGCAACGTCACTGCACCAAAAGCCAGAAACTTTATAAACCAAAACAGACACTTGGGCCATCACAAATTCACAATTCACAATTCACTATCAGAAAGAAGTGGAAGAAGAAGCGATGCAAAGGAAGCAAGCGCTGCTTCTCGACCAATGTGGCCATTGGCACGCAGAAGCAGAAAAATGACACGTCTTCTCTTCTTGACCCAATCACTCTCTTCCAATCCCAAACCCATTTCTCATTCTCACACTTACTACAATTACAGTGTCTCTCGCTCTTTCCACAACTCTATCTCCCATCTCTCCTTGGTAAGCTACTAAGCCTCTCTCAATAAAAAGCTATTCTCACCATAACCAGCAATTCAATGAATTCATATCATATGTTCATCTTCTAGGCTTTTCTTTATCCAATTCGAAGCCCTGCAATTCGTGCTTTTTGTTCAAAACCCAGTAGCGCGGTGGGAGTTGGGTCCTTACCCAGCATGACTGAGGATATATCGTACCTGACGCAGCGTGAAGCTGCTGAGATTGATGAGATTCTCATGGGTCCTCTCGGCTTCAGTGTCGACCAGTTAATGGTCAGTCTCTTTTTTGGTTTTATAAGCAACTTTTTATCATGGGTTCGGTTAATAGTTAATTATTTCACAATCCTAATCATGGGTTCGCATAAAGTTTCGTTTTTATTGACTTTGCAGGAATTGGCTGGTTTGAGCGTGGCCACTTCCATAGCAGAGGTAATGCTTTTCTGTTTTCTTCTCTCTGTCTATTGAGATTAATTGAATATGAGCTCATTGTCTTTGCAGTTTGATATGCTATTTTTCCCTTGCTTTTGCACTTTTTGATTGGTCCTGTTATTGATGATGATCATGCACATTCACAAATTCAAATTGTAATCTTTAATTTGCTAATAGAAGATGTGTTATAACGTTTCCCTCTCATTATGACTGAATGATGTGATATTTCTAGCATTCTGTTGAGATGCAATGAGAGTATTTCATCTAAGTATTCTGCAATACGCTACTACTTACTGCAGTGTTCATTTAGTGGGAGTGAGGAACTTCATTCATATTATATGGCGCTTTATTTTTGTTGCTTGATTTATTTGACAGGTCTATAAACCGAGCAAGCATAATCGTGTCCTTGCGATTTGTGGCCCTGGAAACAATGGTGGTGATGGTCTCGTGGCTGCTCGACACCTGCATCACTTTGGATATAAACCATCTGTTTGTTATCCAAAGCGAACTGCTAAGCCTCTTTATACTGGTCTGGTTACTCAAGTATGGAATATAACTCAAAGTTGAAAACTCTTTGAATGCGGGGTTATATTATACATATATATGGGGGCTGTTGGATTTTCCGTGGAGGCTTGTTTTAGAAGATATTCTTATTTGATGGAGTAATTTTGCAGCTGGAATCACTGTCAGTCCCATTCATCTCAGTGGAAGATCTACCTTTGGACTTGTCAAAGGACTTTGATATTATTGTAGACGCAATGTTTGGTTTCTCATTCCATGGTAATTACTAAATTTTTGTTTTGGGAAAATTATTTTTTTTCTCTATGTAGTCACCGTGCCAATACAATTTTTTTTATTTTTTTTGACACAACCACTCTGATTCTCGTTCGATTATTGTCTTGTGTGTAAAAGAGCTATCATGATAAGTAGGAAATACTTTACATTTATCTAAAAACTCTGTGAACATATGAACATTTGATGCCTGAAATTGCTAGGCAATCTCTCAAAATAATGTCTGGGTTGTTATTTCTCCCTTGTGCTGATTTTACGTGTTCTACAGCTTGATGACATCTCATTTTTTCCCTTTTGGATCATAGATTGGAATTCAACTTAGGTAATTCTCAATGCATTCATATTGGACCTAGTAAATTCCCACATATTCAGTTCATTCATGTTTAAATTGTCATGTTGCTATACATTAACTTCATAAGAATTCAGTGCAGAAGATAGTTCTGGTGTTTTCATAGGATTAACTTTGACATGCTCAATTTTCTTAGATAAGCCATTGTCCTTTGAAAAACTCTCAATTCAGGTCTATTCTCTTTTTGTTCATGTAGACCCTGACATCTGACCACTTGATAAGTCTCATCCAGATTATAAATTCTTCACTCTTGACGATTGTGGTGTTTATTTAACTGCCTACATGATATATCTAACTGCATTCATTTGTAATGCTTCAGGTTCCCCAAGGCCCCCTTTTGATAATCTGATCCAAAAGCTTGTTTGTATAAATAACTATGATCAAACACACCAAAAGTCCTCCGCTATTGTCTCCATAGATATTCCATCTGGGTGGCATGTTGAAGGGGATGGTGGTGCTGAAGGCATCAAACCTGACATGTTGGTATGTTCTTGAGGAATTCCTCAATTCGTCTTTCCTACACATCATTACACTTTGAGTTTTGTTTAGAAATTTGACGTGTATAATGACTAATAATATTTTATATAAAAAATAAATTAATATGAAATGAACTAAAGTCCAAGAAAAAGGAAATGAGGAAGGTTGCTTGCTGTTAAAGAAAGCTAATGCCAGTTTTCAAAATTATAATAAATTGTTTGGTCAAAATTTGTTGGGAAACTCTACATGCATATGTATGTTGTTTTATTTATAATGAACAATCTTGTTGATGAAAACTTGCTACTTTCCAGGTTTCTCTGACTGCTCCGAAGTTGTGTGCAAAGAAATTTTTTGGTCCACACCATTTTCTGGGTGGTAGATTTGTCCCACCATCTATTGCTGATAAATATAAGCTTCGTCTTCCACCATATCCTGGAACTTCTATGTGTGTCCGAATTGGAAGGCCAGCACAAGTTGATATATCGGCTCTAAGAGAGAACTATATTTCTCCTGAGTTTCTCGAGGAACAGGTGGAGGCTGATCCTTTTGATCAGGTACAGATTAGTTAAATGCATAATTGATTTCAATTTTATCACATTTAGTTGCAAAAGGTACAGATTAGTTAAACGCACAGTTGATTTTTATTTGTCACATTTAGTTGCAAAGCTTCCCTTCATATTTCAAGCCTTTAACTATTTTACAGTTCCGCAAATGGTTCGATGATGTAGTGGCTGCTGGCTTGAGGGAACCAAATGCTATGGCCTTGTCAACTGCTAGCAAGAATGGAAAACCGTAATATCTGTTTCCTTTGTTACTATGTCTCTTTTACTAATACTAAGCTATGTTTCACATATTGTTCTTGCATGTTAGATGACATTTTATTGGTTTCGCTATAGTTTTAAAATTTCCTCTCTGCAATTATCATTTTGGATTTTAATATGATTTTTCTTATTCATATATATTACCTGTTGATTTTGTATTAGTTTACTCAACATAATTTAGTTTTTTTTTTCAGCTCATCTCGCATGGTATTGCTCAAAGGATTTGATAAGAATGGTTTTGTCTGGTTAGTATCTGTCTGTTTAAGGCTGTACATACATCAACAATGCCGTGAATGGTGTTTTTCATTAAATGATTGTAATATTCTTAATTCAATGCTGTTAATGTATGCAGGTATACCAACTATGAAAGTCGGAAGGCACATGAATTGTCAGAAAATCCTCATGCATCTCTTCTGTTCCACTGGGATGGTCTTAATCGGCAGGTAAGCCGTGTTTTTTCACTTTAAGACTAGTTATTTTAGAATGTTGGGCATATAGTGCTTGCGTGCATGGGTTGCACCTACTTATCTGTTTTGGTCTGATGTAGGTTGTACCTCCTTGGTGCCATTTCAATAAATGCTTTAAATACTGATAGTAGAAAAACTGGGTGAGGGAGGTCGTTTTTTGTTTACATATCCACTCCCTTTGCAAAGTAGAATAACGGTGATTTTCTGGGTAAAAGAAAACCACATTAGTGCACATACACCTGATCTCAAAGCACGTATGCCATATCCTTGTTTGGGCTCTTGCGATGAGATATTTTGTGTTGATTGTGCTATGCACTCCTCTAAAGAAGTTCAAATGACATTATCATAAATTATCATGATGTTATTGTTTGTCTCAAAAAATCATGATGTTATTGTTTGTTTTCCCGCTAACTTAGGAGCTACAAATAACCTCCCGAAGAGAGAGAGAGAGAGAGAGAGAGAATGTATATCTTACGAACTTTTGAAGTTGGTAATTGTGTAGTCAATGATAGAATGCCTGCTTGAATGGTTTATTTTGCCTGGTTTATTTCAGAACTGAGTTTGGCCTTGGCATCTGGTAAAAACTTTAGTGGCACAATGAAAATTCAGATGATACTGGGTTTGTTGTTGTTCTGATTTAATCTTTTTACCGACTTCTGAAGTCACAATTGGAGCTACGATATGGATCTGGGTCTCTGTATTTTTTTATTTTGTTCCTAGTTAGCTCGGCTCTATTTTAGTGGAGGACTTGTTAGGAGTTCCTAAGATCAGATTGGTGGGTATCGCTATGTGTAGTTGTTCTTTGTTTTTGGGGTCTTGTACCCCCTATTTCACCCCAAAAAAAGAAGTCACAATTGCATTCCCCCTATGCTAATTGCTTCTGAAGTTTCAGTAACTCTGATGTTACTCGCTCTGTAAATTTGGAATACTGATAGTAAACTTAAGTATTTTGTTCATAGTACTGTTGCTTATTTTCTCATTCCTTTTAATGCAATTATTCTTTCTTTGGGGAGGAGTTTGTGTTCCTTGTATTTAAAAAACGGGTTATCTAGGTGCCTTTTCTGGATTGTGAATGTTTGCTTCTTTTTCTTATTTCTATGCATAATTAGGTGCCTTCTCTGGATTATGAGTCCTGTTACTTTTGGATACTTCCTTTTGGATAGTCACCATCAATTAATAGTGCAGTTCGGATGTGATCCTATATTCTGGTCCACCTTGAGCATTAGTAGTGATTCTGGGATTTCATCCTGGATGTTAAGGAATAGATTTTTGATTTACTGAACTACCAACGTTTGATCTAGAAGCAAATGTATGTTTTCATGCCTTTGCACTATAGGGGCATTGCTCTTTGATGATGTTTGTGGATGAAGATCATGTCTTAACATTATCAGTGATTTGTAGGTACGAGTGGAAGGATCTGTAGAGAAAGTTTCTGATGAGGAATCTGATCAGTACTTCCATAGCCGCCCTCGAGGAAGTCAGATTGGAGCAATAGTTAGTAAGCAGGTTTGTTTCTTTCAAATTTCTCTGATATCCTGAGCACTGGCGCGACGGAATACATTCATTCTTGATTGTTGCATAAATTTTGAAGCTCGCAAGTTTTCTTTAAGAATCAGTAAAAAATGTGAGAAAATTTAAACTAATATTATTTGATCAATAAGGGAGATAATTAACTTCATTTGGTGAAACTCGTCTTCATGTTTCTTCAACCCTTTTCTTTCCAATTTTATCAAACCAAATTTAGTGTAATTGCACTGCCACCGACTGTATTTCGTCAAAATTTAAACCTACACCCAAAAAATAAATTACAAAAGTTTAATATGTAAAACAAAGATTACACAGTAGATGGGAAGATAAATGTGAAAGATTTTGGATGACTGCGTGGTTCAGTGGGTAAAGGTAGTTATGTATTATTAATTTTACTATTATTCCATTTTCATTCTCAATTTTGCTGATACTATTAATTTTCTATAATAATTTAAATAATTTGCATCTTCTTCCTCCAGAGCACTGTAGTTCCTGGAAGGCATGTTTTGTATGACCAATACAAAGAGCTAGAGGAAAAGTTCTCTGATGGGTAAGTCATTGGCCCAATCCCCTACCACCATCTTATATGCCGTGGACTGTGGGTGTAATCTTTGCAATGTGTTTACTTTCCTATCAGAACAACCTTTAAGTAAAATGAAACAGATTTGCATTCTTTTTATGCAATATGAAATTAAATTCCACTTGTTTTTTCTGTGTGCAGAAATATAATTCCTAAACCTAAAAACTGGGGAGGGTACAGACTTAAGCCAGAGCTGTTTGAGTTTTGGCAAGGCCAAAAGTCTCGCTTGCATGACAGGTGGTTTCTATCCCCTTTATGATGGGTGGTTCTTATTACATTGCTTTCTCTATAGTATCTACAGATGGCTTGTAACAAATTAATGGAGCAGATATGTGCCTAAAACATCAAAATATTTTGGCGTCTGTATCGTGGATACTTGAAACTTAAATAGAATTTATTCTTTCTCTGGCTTGGATATGAACTGTTACTCTGATATAAGTTGAGTTGGGTTGGTCCAAACCATTTTGATGGATTGAGTTTATTCTAGCAAACCTTTGGGTTTTGATACTGTTAGTTTATTTCAAAAAAGTTATCTTAAATCCTGTTATCTTGGATAGTCTTAATTATTTAAAAGATTTTTCTTTTCTGTGGTGGTCATAAATAGAAATCTTATTATTCCATGATTTGTTTATCATATTGTTGGAATCTGAATACTTATATATATTGATCTATGTTGTTGCCCCCTGCCACAGAAAGAAAAAAACAAAAGAACAGCGTGTAGTTAGCTCGAAATTCTCAGAGTAAATTATATTTTCTTGATAGGCTGCAATATTCTCCCAAGGAGATCAATGGACAACAAGTGTGGAAAATTGAGCGGTTGGCTCCCTGATGAGTATTTTCAGCATCTTCATTGTGAGGTTCTTTCAGGGTATTGTCTACTATGTCATTACGGCCCCTATTATTTTTTCATTGTTCTCTTTCTTCTATTAGCAACCAACATCCATGTGTAATGTAATGGCAGGTAAGTTACGAGCATGTACATTTAGAATGCTGTTGGTCTTATTCTGAAGGCACACTGCCCAAAGTTAAAATTTGTTGTTTGCCCTATGAATAAGCATCAAATGTCATAAAATAAAACAATTGAATATATTACACATGAACTTTGTTGGGTTGGAAAATTGTTTGCCAAGATGGAGCTTATGTCCTCACTTACAATGCATAATCATCCAATCATCCATGTGGTATTGAATTCATTTGCCATTTTCTACTGTGCTGTAGTAGTGTTTCCAATGAATGGAACATTTTAGACTAGTTATAAACGATTTGGTGAATCAGGTGGCCATGAATAGTGAAATACATTGTTATGGGTATACGGAGATCTGTGCCAAAAGTTTGGAACAGTACCATTGCCTTGGTGATTAGTTAGTGTCAAAATTGCCACCGGAAGATTGCAATATTTCTTTGTATGATGAAATGTATATGCTTGGAAGAAACAGCTCAAGTTTATTTTGTATGTTCTTCAAGATGTTTCGTTTTGGACTTGGGTTTTAGAGTTCCATGAATCAGCCAGTCATACCTAAAACACCTATTCCTCCAGTGTAGTGACAGTCTTCCATCTAGCCCCTATAATCTAGTCACACTGCCTGTTCTACCTCTTTTTCTAGTACTTTCGATCAGGTAAGTCTTAGCTCAACTTTTGTTCCTTTTACATGAAATTTTTTGAGGCATCACCTGGGCTTGAATGCAGGAAGGGTATTTGAATTTAGGTTAACTTTTCTTTTTATGTAAAGGAGGTCAAGAGGGGCAGATGAGGTACGAAGTTACGAACTTTGACCCAAGTATGGGGCAAATGCTCACTATCGCTGGAGTTATCGGAACTATAAACTGATGAATTTTGGGAGATTTTGTCACCGTGTCTTCTGTAGCAAAAGTTGTAGGATAGGGTGATCATATACTCGTGAGGGTGATTGTGAGAGGGTTTCAACCTCGTCATTGTCTCCTCACGAGAATTTGTCGAGGTTTAAATGTGATGACCATCATTGAACACAGCCACACTTCATGGGAGCTTGGCTGCAGTTCTATATTTGGAGTTAGAAGTGTGACAGTTTGTCACATGCAAGATGGATATTGCTTTTGCTAGTGGATCAAAAAGTTAACACTGTTTCTATTCAAATTTCATAATTGACTAACAAGTATTTGCCTTTGATGACCACAACAAATACATAAATAGTAAAATTTATAATTTTAAAATCACAGTGGCCCAAAAATTAAACGGAAAGAAAGGAGAAATTCTTTTTGCTCTTAAGAATATTTAAAGCCCTTGCTAAAATCTTAAACTTTTGGAGGTTTGTTTAATGCATGCTTCTTGTCAATTGAGTTTGATCATGCTTTACTAAAGATGGGAGACTAAATTTTTGCAGACTTTTATGGGAGCATGATAGTCTGTGAAATGGTGGACAAAGAATTATTGAGTTTGTTTAAGTTTAAACTCTCCAAATTGCTTAAAGCCTACTGTCTTTGTTTTGGAGGCTTCCTAATATTAATATTGCTTATATTTGAGTGTTGTGGTAGTATGATCATGATTTCTGACCAGAATTTGGCTCCACCATGAAAATAAAGATATACTTATAAAAACTCAACCAAAAAAAAAAAAAAAACAAATTATTTTCAAGGATCTTTTGACCAGCTGAGAAACTGAAGGCTGACACTTTATATCATTCAAAGGCCAATTTGATGCAAGCTGACCACACCACTCACTTTTTCTTTTGAAGAAGAGAGGTGGATTGGGTTGTTGATTTTCCTTCTTCTTTATATATGAATGGAAGAGAAGAGTAAAAATATTCAAAGGGGACTCTGACTGTGCCATGTTTACACATCACCCACAATATCACAAAGATCCTAAAGAAGAAGGAGAAGAGGTGGGGAATTTTTGAAAAGAATTCTAGAGGAGAAATGATTAGAAGATTCTCTCTCTCTTTAAAATCATGCATCTAAAAAGGCCTGGGCCTCTTTTGATATATTCCACAAGTGGACAAAGTTGTTTTATACAAACCACAAGAGCATTTTTCTGATATATCAATATTTCTACTATGCCAATTGCTAATGGATATAGTTGAAGGCCATTGAACCCCCCTGAGAATGTCTCTTTGAATGACCCCTCAGCAGCCAATTTGCTTTGCGAGTGGCCACGTCCTTAACTAATAGTTGATAATTCATTGGAATTTCTAATTGCTAAGGATGATAATGTGTGTAAGCAAGCACCTATGGGCTCTATGGATAAACCCTCTTTGTTTTTTTTTTTTTCGGTTTCTATTGGTAAGCGTTTTTAGATAATAAAAAACTAATAATGTACAGAAGTAACCGTTCTTAATCATTAGAGATATAAGTCCTTTTTTAGTATCCTTTGAGTTAGAGAACGCATTTTTGAAAGAAAAAAAAAATTAGAAAACATTTTTTTTATGAATACGTATAAACACTTGAGCTTCTAATGAATGTTTTCTTATGTGCTTAGGGAACTAAAGAATAACCTTCTCTTTAAATTTACAGAATTGCATCCCACTAAATTGGAGCCTTGATTCACAAAATTAAGAAAATTATTTGTGAAGAACGAGAATGACCCCAAATTTTCAAGAGATCTTTTATCGTTAGCCCAAAATTCATACATCATCTATACGAGTAATTATACCAACATTTTGCTATTATTTTATAGTGAAAACTGCTGCCATAAAATTAGGATGACGCAGTAATAGAAAAACCAAAAACACAAAACTTGGATTCTGGCAAAGAAAACAAGTGTGAAAATTACTGACATAAAAATTGGTGAGAAGGAATGGTTTTTATGATTAATATATGGAAAGCTGATTTGAAATTCAGATGGTAGTGCCCAATAGCTTAAATCATCATTGTGGGTGTGTGGATTGTGGATTGGTGTACCATTTTCTTGAGCTTTCAAAGGAGTTGAAACTTTTTTTTCCTTTCAAACAACTTTTGAATGTACAAAACAAACATCCAAAGTGGGGTTCAATCTTATCTCCAATAGGAAATTATGGTGTCCCTCAACAAACACAAAAACTAAAAAAAATTGAAGAGGTGAGGGAGGACCCATTATTCTAGAATCTATGAGAGAGTGCCACGTATGCCCCCAGACACTCTCCTCCAAGGGGGGCACTTTGTGTTATGGGAGACTGACCCATTTGGTTTGCTTGCTTTCCTGTGTATCATGACTTTTGGGTGAGCATTAAAGGAATATTAACGGTTTACTATATGACTTGGTTGTGTCTTTTCAGGAATTACATGGGGCAGGCTGTGAATTATTGGCGATTCTCACACTCTTTTGATACAAATGATGGTTCCGAGAGGGCCAATACGGTTTATTGCAGTGAAAAAGTGCATTAATTTGTAGATTAATTGTCTCATATTCTAAACTTTATGATATTTTTGGAGTGTGTTTGAGAAACCCGTCTTATTTTTATTAAACATCTAATTATAGTCCTCTAATGGGATTTGCTTGCTTGCTTGCTTTGTTTTTTGTTTTGTTTTTTTTTACTACAGCTGAAAACCTCTTCCTCTTTTAATTTAGATTATCGCTTCAATAAATAAAACAAATGATTCAGAAAGAAAAACTGAGTATCGAGCTTCAAATGTAAGTGAATATTTTTAACAATTTGAGTTACAAGCTCTTACATGGCAACATGAATTCAATTAAGAAAATTGATAATTTTTGACGAAATATAGCTATAGTTTAACCCCTAATAATATCCATCCATTTTCTTCTTTTTACAAAAATCTAAACTTTAGTCAAATGTCTAGCCTTCTTTAAATGATGCTTCAACTCCCTTTGAATATCAAATTTGGCTAAAGTTGCACTCGAAGCCCCATTTGATAAGAACAAAACTTTATCAAACGGCCGATTGAAGCAACCTCTTTTTAACTCGCTTTAGGGTTATGAGAATTTCATTCTTTCAAATTGAGGAACATACGATACTATCTTTTTTGTCCAACAACAGATATCTTCAACTTTATCATTCTCTCTTTTTGTTAATGAAATTCTAAATGTATAACGTCTAAATTTACAGCTCGTTTTATACTCATCATGTCATCTTTAAATTAGTGATCGGGATCGAAGTGTGCATATGGGTGCATGGAATTAATGCAAGTGATAAGCTAATCATAGGTTTATGATCATAATCACGTATTTTGCATCCTCCATCAGTCCATCCAAGTGGAAGCCATATATTAGGTTTAAGTATAAACATAAAATTTGTTTGTATGTGAGGGTTGTGCCCACAATTTCCAAGAGAATTGGTTATACATCTTTTCTTCAACTTTGGAGTCTGAAATTGGCTTCGATCGGCCTGTTAGCATATGCCATGTTTCGCCACTGTCTCACTGGCTTTGCCAATTGATAAATTTATATACATGTTGCACGTGAATAGAAATTAATATGCCAAGCTTGATTAAGATACCAAACACCATTTCAATAATATTTATAGTTTATATTACAAGTTCAATTTATATGATTTAAAATTAATAACCGAGTTTTCTGTTCAGCTAAAATGTCGGCAACCTAATGTTAATATTAAAATGTAACATGGTCACCTCCATGATCGGATCCAAAGTTTTCTTTATACTTATGCTAAGAACAACTCAGAACTAAATTATATAGTAAAACCCTAGCAGACATGCGTGCTTAAAAGTTATTTTGCCATACTTATACTTTAGAAATATTATATGTTAAAGACAGGACATGACTAATCACAAACATTAATTTCATGATAAACATGTTGAATCATAATGTATCGAAACTATTGTAAAAGATAATTGAAATATTCGAGATACAAAGTTTAGTGGTATCTAACTCCCTCCTATGAGATACATCTGTGCATGAATCGCATATGAATTAAACAATATCAAACCAAACCAAACCAAACTTGAAATCAAAAAAAAGAAAGTTTGAATAAGGTAACAGCAGAAGTGAGATTATTAATTACAAATTTATATAGAAGATTTTGTGTGGCTTGAAAACTAGAGAAAGAAAAGTATGCTGGGAAAGAGCGCAAAATAGAGAAAAATAAAAACAAAAAACAAGATTTGGTGGTTGACCTCGTGCTTAGTTCAGCCATGAATGTGCTTAACAGTGAAAAGTTTAAATTAAAAAAAAAATAAAAAGCCAAAAAACCGTAACCCTTTTGGCTTCACCGACTTTTGTTTTTCTTTTTCTTTTTTTGGGTGGTTTTTCCACCACACCAAAAGCACAAGCACAAGCACAAGCAGCACCCACTATCCACCACTTGAGTCTTCTCTGGACTTAAACACCTGCCAATGTCATTTGGATGGTTTTTGTTGTTTGTTTGTTTGTATTAGATTTTAAATATAATTTTAATTTAAACTTTGTACGTTAGCTTCTTCTCTCTCTCTCTCTCTCTCTCTCTCTCTCTCTCTGTGCATTACTTTAATAACAACAACAATGATATTATTGTTAATAAAAGCATGATTATTTATAATTAAAGGGTGTAACTTTCATATTTTAATGTCTAATTTTAATTAATAAAATAATAATTAATGGTATCCCCCAGCAAGCTCTCATGCCGTACACGTGACCCACATACTCAATGATCACTTTGGTGGGCCACACCTTGATTTGGGTCATCTTCTTCACCAATCAGCCACCTCTAAACAAAGCTCTCTCAACTTTTATTATTATTATTATTATTAAATATTAATTAATAATGTATTTAATGTGTTAATGTGTTAATGTGTTTGCTTAGCAAACAGTATAAGCATGTGCTTAGCAAATGGGGGTTGATGGTGTGCTATTTCATCCAGGACCATTTAATTTGGTGAAGTTTTTATCTAAAAAATGATGGGTTGATGTGTGCAAGTTGGTGAGATGGCTCAATCAGAAGGGGTCGTTTAATGTATTGGACGGCTGAGATTTATTGATTTGTCACTCCTCGTCCTTGTGTAAGGTCCCCATCAGTTTTTTTGTTTTTCTTTTGCCCAACTTTTTTTTTTGTTCACTTTTTCTCTGGGGACAAGGACGGTTGCTCGAAAAGAAAAAAAAAAAAAAAAAAGCTAACTTAGAAGGAATGATACAATCAAAAAGCAAAGGCTATCATTCTTTCATTCTTAGGCAGTGGCCATCCGAGAGACTATTCCCACCATATGCAATGTGGATAAGCAAAAGTACTGGAAAAAACTCAATGTTCTTTTATCGTTTCTATTGAACGCGCGCGCACACATACACACACTCTTATCCGTAAGCAAATCAAACTTCAATTCAAGATCTTCGTGGATCGTGGTCATGACAATCCGGGGGACATGGATGAGAGAGAGAAAGAGATGAGAGAGATGCCAATCCTTTGGTTTGAACCCAACATTAGGTTGAGCTTCCAATGGCTCGACAAGAAAGTAAAACAAGCTTTGCTTGAATTGAAACAACTCTTTTTTCTTTGAATTTTTTTTTTTTTTTTGTTTAAACCCTTTGTGTTCCAAATCACTTGATCAATTGCACAGTTAGATCCCACTCTGATGATAAGTTTGCTTTTACCATCTTGCTAAATGGAATACCAACAACGAATGCAGATAGATTTTTCTCTTCTAATTATGAGATATAGAGAGCGAGAGAGAGAGAGGGATGGTGAGTCATTGGACTTGGCCGCTTTATAACGCAATCACGGGGGTGTGACAAGTCATCAAACTAAAGGGTCCCACTCCTAACTATATACAGGTCATACCAAAATCAATAATGCAATTCAACAGCAAATCGTAGGTGCAACCAAACCTGTAAAAGCCAGTTTTTTTCCTCAACCTAAATGGTTTTCTTCATTGACCAGAAATCTTGTGTAAGCATGGTGATTTATATTGATCCAGGGGTTCTTTTTTTCTTTTGGCTAGGAGATTAGAGGAGATGATGCATTCAATTTATCATTCCACATTCAAGGGGGGAAGAAAAAGAAGGGCAAAGATGCAGACCTACCAAGTATATATATGGTATATGGTCCATGCATATTTTGGCATTTATTACCCATATCACATTGGCTAACAATAACAATAATAAATTCAACAGTCAGGTGCTACAACAACACATCTGAAAGAAACAAACACTTCGAAAGAGAAAGAGAGAGAAAGAGAAAGAGAAAGAGAAAGAAAGAGAGAATGAGATAGATGTATCAGTTTAGGCATTTAAATCTCACCAGCTACAGCTTAAACACTAAACTACCATTTGAATAAAAACTAAACAGACTAAGCTCTCTTCCTTTACTTCTCTACTGGTGGCACACAAGAGGCTAGAAACGTGGAAATTCAACCTGTTCCGAATATCCACTCCCAGAACTATCTCCATTTCCTGGACAAAAGATAAACAATATGGTTCCTTTGAAGATGGATAAATTATCAATCTCTAATCAGCTCGCAAAACCCTCCCTCCGTTCGCCTCTGGCAGCCTTTGTTTATGATCAAATGAATATGGAAGCAAAAACAAACATTAAATTTAGAAGCGTACCAATACAACATTGGACAATCCAATACCTTGCAGAGGCATCCGCACCCCTCCTCCGAGTTCTCTTGAAGAACCAAAGCAAATAAATGTAGTCTACGGTGCTCCTTTGAATGCCATTGCACATGTGGTGCCTGATTGTCACTGCAAAAGCCCAGCCCAGGACCAGAGTTGTTTAATCATCTTTGCGCAACAGTCACCTCGCGGGATATATAAAAGTCACCCGCACAACACTTCTTCCCCCCCACCCCGAAAACAAGGGTTAACTTGCTCAGATGCCGCCATAATACAATTTGAAACAACTTCTAAGTGCAAAGTTTATAGGATCTCAACAAACTTTGGAATATCATCCCTGGCTCCCTCAAGGGATCGATACATGTATAATATATCGACATTCTCAGGCTCACCCGTGTCTTCCTCTTGTTCATTTTTCATTACTTCCACCACTAGACCGGGGAGTTCTCGAGCAATCTCACGACAACCTTGGCGAGTTAACGTACACGAAGACATCCAGAGGAATCTCATATTGTAATAGTGATGCAAACCAGAGCGCAATGCTGTATCCCCAAAAGGGCTATCCCTGATTTCAAGCTTCTGCAAATTAGAGCAGCCCTCAAGCACATGTTTTAACCCTGTGTCACTGTCACCAGCAAAGGCAACTGAGAGAGTTCGAACCAATTTTCCGTATTTTCCAATGTAACTGAAAGCTCCATCAGTCAGTAAACCAGAGACAGCAAGGCGGGTGAGCTTCTTGCAGTTCATAACAATTGCTCCAAAACCTTCATCCATGGACTCACTGGTAACATGGTCAGGCCGGTGGCGCCCCATTATACAGAGACGAAACACCACAAGATCCGGGCAATTCTTTGACATGGCTATCACAGCTGCATTTGTCATACGTTGGCAGAAATATAAAATAGATCGCAGTTTTCTACAACCCTCAGAAATTGCTTGGAGACCCACCTCAGAAACAGGACCCTCAATATCCTCCTGAGCATTAACTGGGAAAACCCGGAGCTCACGCAGGTCCTTGCAAGTTCGAGCTACTGCCTTAAGTCCTTCATCGCATATTGAATCGAGTACCTGCATGAGGATAAAAAAAAAGTAAGCTCCACAAGCCAAAGTTCTCCAAAATGCTTAAAAATAAGTACATAGAACACATACCCAGAAGGTCTGGAGTTTGTGGCAGTGGCATATGACTGATTTAAGTTGTTCTGCATTGATATTCGCATAGCTGAAATTCAGAGTGGTGAGATTACCACAAACAGGACTAATTGCAGGTAAGTAATCCAGCAAGATTTCCCTGAACCCAGATAGATACACTAGGGATTTGCAAGCAGCAAAAGCAGAGCGATAATCCAGTTCTTGATCACCCTGAGCCATGACCTCTGATGTATTGAATGAACCAGTTCCTAAGTGTGTGAGTTGGGGCGCTCGAACCATCAGACGGTATAGCTGCCCAATTGAAACAAAGCGGTTCAAGCTTAGTTTCTTCAGGGAAGGTGACCTAGCCACCAGCTTCTCCAATGCCTCAAAATTTATGAGGCATTCTACACATTCAAACATCAGAGATTCGAGACAGGTTTGACTCTCCGGAAAACAACATATCCAATCCACATCATCGTCCATAACATCAGATTCAGTCAGATCAAGCACTCTAAGCTGTCTGCAAAATACAACATTATTAACCTCAGTATTGGATCCCCATTGCAATATCACATTATCTTAGGCACCTTATTGATAGTGGGTATTCAATTACTTCATGCAGGGGAGAAAAAAGCATTACTTTGGAGATTCAAATACTTAATAAGGGGAAATAGAAAACCATTACTATCCACACAAACCCTCAAAACCGTAATAGATCTAAAAACACTAATCAGATCCAAACAATACCCATTAAAGCTTCAGCTTTTCAACTCCAAATCCAATACCCATTTCACGGATCTAATCAACGTCTGTTTACGCAAACCAAAACCCATGAATTTAACCTGAAACTAATTAAGAAATTAGCAAAGTACCTGCACTTGCTAGCGACCACGGCGAGCCCACTGGTCCCAAACCCATCGCAGCAAACAAGAACAAGCTCTTTAAACCCAGGAAACGACTCAGCCAAGAGGGCAAGATCGTCATCCGTCACAGACATGCGCTTAAGGAAAAGCTTCTCGAGCCAGGGGTAAGCCTTGGCCATGGAAGAGACCCATGGCGCCAAGTGGGCCCCCCAATGGGCCGGCATGAGGTTGAAATCGGCGAACCGGGGCTTCCCCTTGATTGTCACGGCCCGGACCCGGGTGAAGCGGGCCGTGGCCCGGCGTGGAGAGACCGCATAGCAGTTGCCGATGAAGAGCTCGGATCGGGTGAGGGCCTCCGCACGGTACCACGACTTGCAGACCAATGAGGCGGCGTTGCGGTCGCTGCGAGAGGTGAGGAAGCATAGCACGTTTTCGAGAACATTCTCGAGGACTTGGTCCGAGTAGGGGACGCTGTACTCGATGGAGTTTCCGCCCGACCCGGATGACCCGGATACTCCGGAGCAGTTCCGGGCCTTGTTGGAGACGATTTGACCGTCGATGAGATCAAACGGCGGAGATCGGTCGTCGTCCTCGGACATTTGGGATGAAGAGGATGAAGGGATTGAAGGGTCCTCCCCCATAAGCCCTTCTCTCACTCTTTTTCTTCTCAGTTTCGCTATCAGTTTCTGAATTTGGGATGATCTGAGTCTGGGTGTTTGATCAAATACAAATATCAAAAACAAAAATCGAATCTTTTCTCTCTTTTTTTTGCTGCTGTTTTGAATTTTTAATTCAGATCATGTTATGGGCTCTGGGAGAGTGAATTGGATTTGGGGGTTCTGATGATAGAGAGAAATAGAGTGGGAGAGAGAGAGAGAGAGAGAGAGAGGTGGGTGTGATATGCAGAAATGGAGATGTGGGTTGGGATTATTTTAATTGGTCACAAGGGAGAGTGAACAGTAGGGCTCTGCTGTCTGTGTCTCAGTGTCTCTGAGCATTGGGATTCTCCATGCCATCTCTTCTTACACACACACTCTCTCTCCTCTCTCTTCTCTCTCTTTCATCTGTATTATCCAATGGCTCTCCACACTTCTCCTCCATTATTTGGGGGTTTTCCCCTTTACAAACCTTGTCTTTTTTCCCTTTCTTTATTTATTATTTAGCTTCTCTTTTTTCTTTACTTCTTCCTCTCTTTTTCTGTTCTCTTCTTTTCTTTTCTTGTATTAACTATTTGGCTAAAATGTAGCAGGGGTCTATGAATTAGACTTTACTACGTTGGTTAACTTGTCCCATCCCCCTTCTTTTGCTATCTGAGAAAAATCCCTAGCCGCCCCCTACTCTTCTTACTCCCTCCCATTTTTTCTCCTCTCATCACCTTTCGTCTGGATTCTTTTTCTCTTTGGATTCTTTGGGTTTTTTTTTTTTTTTTTGGTGATGTAGAAGCAGTCGCCATGATATAGTTGCCGTCTTTTGGCCCACGCATATAAGGATTTGGCCTCAAGTTGTCAACTTTCGATATAGATTTGGAGCTACGAAGAAGGAATGATGTAGGATTCGGGATTAGGTGGTGCAAAATTATGGGTTTAGACGGTATGATATTATGGCTCTCATCAGGTTGCCTGAGAGGATGTGGAGCAATGGTATTGTTCCTTAGTTTGTTTTAGTATAATAATTCTCATAAACTCTTTAAGAGTTTGATGTAGTTTGATTTTTTATTTAAGATACTTTATTTTATTTTGACGTTTGGCTTTCGATACGGATTTGTCGTTTATGTCATTGCGCTGCAAATCTTTATTGTATGTACGTTTGGTTGCTAATTCGGAGATTTTAATCATTTTTTGGGTTGTGCATATTCTCTCCAGATAAATTCAACTTATTATTGCGTTTGGTCATTGAATAAGTTGTATTCGTATTGGGTAGGACTTGGGCTATGAGTTTGCAATCCAAGCCCAATCCACGACCTGATCCGTTTGAGTCCAATGTGGCTCGATCCATCTAGCCTGCTGAAGCCAGCCCATATTATTCATTATATTTAGTCTAAATTTTAATATATTTAATTTAAGATATATTATATTTAGTCCACAATATGCAATATAATTCAGTATCAATAAATAAAAACTAAATGTACTTTCAGCAGGTCGAGGGCGGAAGCATTGAAACCCAACATCAACTAGGCTCGGTCTAGTATAATGTCTACGCTTGAAATGGCTCGACCCAAACTCAAACTCAAGCCAAAAAATATTAGAAAAAATAATCATAACCAGCAAAATTGAAAACACATATTTAGAATACAACTTCCTTGCATCCAATCATGGGAGCTTGTTAACCTATGAAATTATATGCTAAAACTTAATCTATTTTTAATAGATTATAATTTTAATGACATGTTTACTTACCAAGAATGAGAGAAGTAAGGAATCATGGAATTTAAGAATATAATGAATTGGTACGGAAAGAAGTTGTTTATTAACCATATGAAATCAACACATGAATACGAATCGTAAAGTTGTAAGGTTGTTTTTGGAAGGCAATAAGGAAGAACATGAATGAGATATGATCAATTGCCCCCTTCTAGTTGATCTGATTCATAATTTTGAGGGTGTGTGATTATCGATTTTAAGATGGGACCCATATTTTTTTTTTTCATTTTGTATTGCTAGTAAATATAAGGAAAGTCAGAAATTAAAATCAATTCCCTTCTACTCATTCCCATTATTTGTAAGTAAATATAGGGGTGAACAAAAATATAGAGACACAAAAACCACATGTATCTTAGTTAAACAGTTTGATTATACAAATTACAAATAGCTTTTTTCTCTACACTCCACCAAACAGAAAGATTAAAAAAAGATTTAAAAAAAAAAGAATTTTGTCTGCATGCTTTCTTTAAAGAAAGTGAAAGCACGGCCCAATAAAAAAGGAGCAAACAGTTGTTTTCCATTGGAGATTCAGGGGCTTCCTTGAGAGAAGGCTGACCAAAGATGAAGCAAGCTAGCAGGGCAGGCTGTGCTTGGCGCTACATGCACGCGCAGTATATTCGCGTCAGAACAACCTCCCTCCACCTTTTTCCCTCCACTTTTGTATTTATTTTATTTTATACTTTTTTAAGCAGCAAGATAAATAAATAACTAAATAAAAATAAAAGAGTGGATGCAAATTGCAAATGAAATGAGCCCATCAGTCTCTTGCTTTTTTAAGTTTGAACCATCATTTGCCCTTTTTACTCAGATCTTTTCTGTAACATCTTTTGTCTATTATTTGTTTATTTATCTTCTTTTTTTCTGATCTGCTGTGCTTTTTTCAAATTGGTTAAAAAGATTTGAGTTGCTTAATTGATTTTTATGGTAAGGAATTTCACTTCTAATCATAGCTGGGAAGAGTTTTCATGTAGCTTTTTGGTTAAATCTGGCATCTCATCACCTAGTTGTCATTTACCCTTTTGGGTTAAGTTCAAAAGGTGACTGCATAATTACAAGGTTCTTTTTTCCTTTTTCTTTTTTCGAGGGGGACTTTTTTCAATTTCCCTAGCCTTCTTGGCTATAAAATATTTGTATCACATTTTCTAACACCTTACGCATTACGTTTCAATATAGAGTGCACCCGAAGAGTCGAGGGCTAGTTCTGCACAATGCAATCACTAAGGAACTTATTTATATCTCTTGATGCATCAAGTTTACAAGTTACAACAACTTAATCAAGGATAGAAATATAAAGACTTTGCAGTCTCCTTTGTTATGATGTTGACATAAGCATGTTCAAGTTTGTGATGGGCCATGTAGACATTGGCCGTATTAGTACAAGCGCAGCGTGTTTGTAGATCGATGTTTCCAATTTGAGTGTTCACAGGCAAATGTCAAATGCTAGCAAGATAAGCAAATAGATCTTCATGACGCAAATAACAACTTGAACAATAACTTCAAGCCATGCATGCTCATAATTATCCGATTACTATTTATAGTTGACAAAAAGCTAAAAAACAAATTTGTCATTTTACATCTAATGAGATGATAAAGTCACTGCATAATCTTGCTCAATCTTTGTTTTGGGAAAATTTGAGAAAACCCATGTGTGGTTAGCAGCCAAATCTGACTTTCCTAACTATTAGCATGCTTTCTTAGTTCGGGTAAATGGATCGTGGGAAGAAAAGTTTGGAGATTTTATCTGCTAGCTACTTGTACTTCTCTGAAAGGAGGTTCGAATATCTTTCCTTAATGTCAATGATCATGTAGTTTGGTGATATTTAGTCTCTATGTTAGGTTAAAATTCTATGGATAAGAATTTCATAACGACTTTTAGAGTATGCTAGGGTCGGCAATCTGGTTACTACAATTTTGTGTTACCAATCATGTTTCTAGTGTTTTATTTTTTTTTCCAATTTGAGCTCAATTGTTACTCCAAATGTAAACCTTTTTTTTTGCCAAGTTACCATGGGGGTCTTGGATCGAGGATCACTTGGGACCACACCAAAGGTCTAGGCCAATCCAACTAACACCCCATTGGTCAAACATAAACAAATTTGATGACCCTAATATTATTGAGTTATTTAATTGCTTAATTTATTTGTAGAAAGATTATTTATGCATATATAATGTATAGTTACATATGTGAGCAGGAATAATCATTCTTAAGCTTATGGCACCCTAGCCACCAATAAATATTTTGCAAAAGTTACATGTTGACATGAATAAATATTGCAAAGTTATATTTTGACATGAATATGTAGTGCAAAATTACATTTTGAAATGAAGATATAATACTAAACTGATGAAAATAAAAAATCATTCTTCTTCACATAGTACTTTTGTAGGTAATACTTCTTTATTAGGTTTATACCATCGTACTTTGTGTCTTATAATTTAGCCTCCCTCAAATATAAAATTCTAACTCCGCCTCTAATACTCTTTATTTTAGGAACTCAAAATACCACCATGCAATGCATTCAAAAACCAATATATATCTCCCCAAATTATGTAATTAGTATTAATTTTTAAAAATAAAGAAAGAAAGAATAAAATAAAAGGTCAAAATCTCAAAATTTGAATTAAGACACTTTTACTGGAGTGTCATTGTTCCTAATGGCAATATAGAAGAGGAGAGCCTCATCAATAGTTACTTCAGAACAAAAGGAATCTTAAAAAAAAAACAAAAATAAGAGAAAAGTAAGAAAACAGATTGGAAAAGGAAAAAGGCAAGAAAGAAAATTGGAAAAGAATGAGTTGTGGTTCCTATGCCTCCTCCTTAAATTAGCTTTTTCCAATCCATGTAGTTCTAACATCGTTTTCCCCTCTAAGCAAATTACCCTTTTTTCCCTGAGAACAAAGTTTAGAAAGAGAAGAGCCCCATCTTTCTTTTTCTCTCATCCATCACAATTCACAAAGTAGCTATCTGGAAGATCGATCCAGCCCCCCCTCCCCCAAAATGCACAATTCATACGTACCAAGTACAACTGTATATAAAATTTCAGTTCATCCTCCTCAATTACTCTCAATGAATTTTAAATTTTGCTAGCATCGATCTGTTTGCCCGTTTCGGTGTTCACTCCTGTGATGGAAGGGCAAAGTTCCCCACTGCCTTGAGAACCATAAACTGGTTGACAAGTCAGCTTTCTTTGGTGTGCGAGCGTGCCACTGCTAGCAATACAAATTCTAGCAGACTTAGTTTGGAGTAGATAACTTGCGCCCCAAGTTACTGATTTCTGCAAACAAACGATTGTGAATTTGGGTGAGGAATATCTCCCAAGTAAGTTCTTTTCTTGCCTCAGACGGGTGAGGACTTTAACAATTTATCTCAGTATAAAAAGGCTGTTCTGGCCAGAATGGTTGATGGAATTTAAACTGTTTCAGGCAGAACTGATGGAATTTAAACTGTTTTTAGGCAGAACTGATGGAATTTAAACTGTTTTTAGGCAGAACTGATGGAATTTAAACTGTTTTTAGGCAGAACTGATGGAATTTAAACTGTTTTTAGGCAGAACTGATGGAATTTAAACTGTTTTTAGGCAGAACTGATGGAATTTAAACTGTTTTTAGGCAGAACTGATGGAATTTAAACTGTTTTTAGGCAGAACTGATGGAATTTAAACTGTTTTTAGGCAGAACTGATGGAATTTAAACTGTTTTTAGGCAGAACTGATGGAATTTAAACTGTTTTTAGGCAGAACTGATGGAATTTAAACTGTTTTTAGGCAGAACTGATGGAATTTAAACTGTTTTTAGGCAGAACTGATGGAATTTAAACTGTTTTTAGGCAGAACTGATGGAATTTAAACTGTTTTTAGGCAGAACTGATGGAATTTAAACTGTTTTTAGGCAGAACTGATGGAATTTAAACTGTTTTTAGGCAGAACTGATGGAATTTAAACTGTTTTTAGGCAGAACTGATGGAATTTAAACTGTTTTTAGGCAGAACTGATGGAATTTAAACTGTTTTTAGGCAGAACTGATGGAATTTAAACTGTTTTTAGGCAGAACTGATGGAATTTAAACTGTTTTTAGGCAGAACTGATGGAATTTAAACTGTTTTTAGGCAGAACTGATGGAATTTAAACTGTTTTTAGGCAGAACTGATGGAATTTAAACTGTTTTTAGGCAGAACTGATGGAATTTAAACTGTTTTTAGGCAGAACTGATGGAATTTAAACTGTTTTTAGGCAGAACTGATGGGTTTTTTAGCTGCCCCTTGTGATGTTTTACCCGTGATGGTTAGTTTGATTCTTTTTCTGGACAGCCCCCATGCTTTCCTGCTTATCCCTTTCTCAGATTTGTAACTTGCTTATCTATCTTGGGAGAATTACCTTCTTTGTAAAGACAGGAAAATCTCTGTATATACATATATAAAGGGGACTTAATCTTCAGTTCTTCTTGATATCACGAAACCTTCAGTCACTTCTTCTATGGCAGTTGCCATTGCTGACTTTTTCATCCCAGAGGCTGCCTTTGCTGACTTTTCATCCCTGCTGACTTCCGCTATTGCTGACTTTTATCCCAGAGGCTGCCATGTGGGATTGTTCCCTCTTCTGGTCTGGACTCCCTCTTCCTATTTATGTTGGGCCTGTGAGGCCCAACTCAACTTTGTTTGTTCTGATGGGTCTTGGGCTGGATGTGTCAATTTTTGGCCCAAACACGATCACTCGTGAGCGAAATTTAACAGTTGACAGTTATTAATTGTCCGTGACTCATGCATTTTGTTGTTATCACTAAATTTTGAATTTTTCTACATACATAAACCAAATATATGACCCTTGATACATAAGAAGTACAGGGTTTGTATTTAGGAAATCTATTTAAATAGGAGCCCATCATTTTTGGATGTAGATAAAAATTCATTGAATTTTGTGCTATAAGTAATGAAGGATGAAGCTAACTGCAAGACGACGGGAGAGGCAACCACTAAAACAGCAGTCTTGGTTTTTGCATGAGAAGTGAATTAATTTCACCTTCAGGCTTCAGCTATTGATTTGAAACCAAGACTGCGTGTAGAAAAACCTGCAATGGTAACTTCGTTTTAACCTAAGGATTAAAATTAAAGCACACACTTCAACTCTTTCGACTCAACGGTTTTTACTCCAATTTGAAAATTATTTAAATTTACTTACTTCAGACCAAATCTACATGGATTTTGGAAAGGATTATAAGTCTAAATCAGCTAAGTAGGGTTTAAACTCCTACCTAAACAAGACCCTTTGCACCGTTATATAACCATTCTCATGAACAATTTAAGATACACAATCATCATAGCTCTAGCCTACTGTAATTTGAATTCATTGTTTGTAAGGTTATTTCTTTGTTTTTCTCAATATTTTCGTACATCTACCAATCTTCGAAATTGCGCTCCCAACAATTAGTAAACATTTCAATGAGAATTAACTTTGTTCATCCAAATTGCATACCGTTCATTGGAGTGCCATACATTTCGATTCATTTTCATTTAGATTCATTCTCATTCGATCCTAGGTTCGTAATAATGTACATCTTCTTTAACTAGAAAGAGAAAATTTAATCTGGTTGAGACCACCTATATTCAAAAGTTGTAGAACAAGGTGCAAATTATAATAGTACAAGGGCCATCATACATTTTAGATCCTGGTAAATCTTTTCTGGAGATATTCTCCACTGGCAGAATTTTTTGTTTTTAATTTGTTCCAAAAAATACTGCATTTTGTTCATTATAAAAAAACTGCATTTTTCTGGTGTGGATGGCAGACAAGCTTGCATATATCTTGGTTTGAACAAGATTGCTCGTGAGCCTTTTCTCTGTACTGCTATTGATTGGACTGGACAAAACCCAAGAAGGTAACCCCTTTTATCATCCCTGAGAATTATTGAAGAAGCCATTGAAAATCGAAATTGCAAATAAGACAGCTAATTTTCTTAGTGCTCAATTTGCTATGTTGTCTGGGGAAGCATTGTCCTAGTCAATAATTCCAGTAGGCACACACCAACATGCAAAAGAGCTTTCTGTTCTTGGTTTTTTTAACTTCTACTGGTCTATTTGGATTTACATTGGGCAAAAAGTCATGCTTATCAATCAGACCGCAGAATGGCATTGCTTTTAAACTGAACTTTTGGTGTAGGCTTTTTAGCTATGGCCAGTAAATGACAGAAGCTATATATATATGCTGTCAAGTTCTGGAAATGAGGAAAGGGGAAAAAAACTTCCATTGTTTTGTGGGTTGGCCTGCATTTTGACAATCGACATAACCGAGGCACATAGGAGTAGGACATGCATAGCCTTAGTGGCTGTAAAGTCCATGGGCCTCAGTCTCTTTTCTTTTCCAACAGTGCATGGCTGCAAGATATGAATGGTACGTGAAATTCTTACCCTTCCTTAATTCCATGAAATATCAACTTTATCGTCTACTAATTAATATCATAACACGTGATTTAACTATATGTGATAGCACGATAGTTACACATTTTATACATTTGATCAAATAATTCAAGATTAGCCAGGGATTTAAGTGTATAGTTAGGAATGCTGATATTTATCTTCCAACTCTAATATCCCACCGCCCATTGAATTTTTTTTCTGAAAAAACAATCCTCTTTTGCCACCCCACTTATACCTAAAGTACCTTTTATTTATGTCAGCAGTCTTAGATGCCATTTAACCATAGTATATTTGTCATTTATATTCTCATTAAATGGTGAATGAAAAATGGAATATAGGCGGGTGAAATAACAACAATCATAATAGACGCAAGTTAGAGCAGTGAATGAGAGCCCACCTTCTTACACTTAGACCTGTAAACATATTAGATTATCATATTCGAATTGTTCCAACATGGATCAAGTTAATCTATCAAGTACTAGAGTTATTTATTCCTAATTATATTTGAATTAAACAATAAAAGGATTGTGATGACAAAAATATAATTAAGTAAGTAAATTAAGAGTAAGTAAACAATGTAACAAGATGATAAAGCAGTAGGACATTGATTTCACCTAGCTAATCCCACCAAAATCATTCTAACTTGTTAATCCTAATTTACCTAACATATTGATAGTCGTTTTCCCTACCTCACCAACACTCTTTTCCAAGTTATATTAGTCGTATTCCTTACCGTCAACCCACTCTATTCCTAGTTATGGATTTAGATGGCTAAGAACTCATTAAAATTTATGAAAAATATTAAAGACTACACAAACCACAACCTAATATTCCGAGTTGATAAATAGAATTAACAATATTAAAGAATTTGAATATTCGTATCTAGGCTACATTGTAGTCCTAGTAAAAAGAGATTAGTTCATTAAGGACTTATTAGGAAACATGATGATTGATAAAAACATGAGAGGCATTGAATTCTTGAAGTAGAATGTTGTTGAGGCCCAAATGTATTTCTAGCCCAACACGACACCTAACTTGGGAAGAAACCCAACTTGGGTATGCAAAAGTTCGTCATATGCGTTTGCAGATGTGCCACACTAAACAAATAAGCAACACGTCATGCTACAAGCTTAAGTGGGCCTAAGCCATGCGAATGCCTGGGGCTTACTGAGCAGGTTGTGGTATGGATGGTTACAAGTTCTCATGAGGCTCATTGATGAGCCGAGAAATAGAAGTTTTGGGTTGCTTGGGTGCCCCGAAACTCAAGCACATTTCTTGAGCCCAAATATGTGGGTAAGCATAAATGAGAGAAAATAGCCCATTATCTTAGAAAAATAGCTCATCACTTTGGGAAGTTGGCTCATCCCTTTAGTGAACTAGCTAATTTCCTTAAAGAATTGCCCAAGTGACCAACAAAATATTTGAAAGTCTCCAGCACATGGCTGGAGACAAAACCATGACAAAAACCAAAAGCCACTCACATATGCAGACTACTGAGAATCTCCAGTACATGGCCAAAGACAAACCCAACGCAAGCCATAAGAAAAACCAAGGGATACTTGAGCAAAACATCATTTAAACCAGTGTATATTCCAATTCCTTTCCCCCAATCAGATTTAGCCATAGAATATGGGAGAAAAGAAGGAAGAAAGATGGCTGAAAATGGGAGTCCCCTACTGGAACAGCTGCGGGAAAAGCCTAGAGCTCCCCAAACCCTGTTTTTGTGCGATTGGGCAGAGAAAATTTCACCAAATAGGATAAGTCAAAGGAAGAGAAGAGAAATGAGAGGAAAGACTTGGTCAAATTAAATAGAAACCATTAGGGTTTTTAGGGAAGAAGGAGCTTCCAACGCCTATAAAAAGAAGTATTTCCTACCTATCATCTCAACCCACATCTAGAGAGCAAGCTTCATCTCTCATCCCTGAAACTCTGCAATTTCGAGCACCATTCCTTTATTTTCTCCTATCTTCTTTTCTGGTAAGTCATTACAGAGCTTGATAAAGCCTTTGCCAAGCTGCTAGAAAATTACCCAAAACACCCATTACTTCACCACTAGCCACAACCACATCCAGAGAGCAAGTTTCCTCTCTCCCTTCCAAAATCCAGCAAATTTGTGCTATATTCATCCTTTCGAAGGTAACCAAGGTTCTTCTCTTCAGTGCTAAACTCATGACAATTTTGTTTCCATGCCACAAGCCTCTCATGTCAAGCTAAAAACTCTATATGTAAACTGTTGTTATTTTTGTTGGTGAAGGTAACCAATGTGTTTCTTAAGGTTTTACTATCCTTTCGAAGTATTTTTGGGGCTTGATCTTTGAACTTAGACACAGGGGATAATTTCATCAATATGCTTTTTACGGCAGCTCAGCCCATTTATAGCTGTCGGAAGAAAAAAGCCCCTACAAATGTCAAGGTTGCACCAGCTTTGTTCTTGTTCTCCTTAGGGTGTTTCCGCTATGACTATGAGTATGAATATGAAGGAATTTGATAGTGTTGGATTATATTTTTACAATGGTGTCCGAATCCCCCTATATATAGTAGTCCTAGAAATCCTACCTATCTAAGATATAATTACAATTATTACAAGAATAGGATTCCTGCTATAATCTAGGGTTTTTTATTTATTTATATTATTATTTATAATTATAAAATTTCTCCTTGTTTGACTTGATGAGAATTTGAACCATCT
>NC_024127.1:5557985-5577782 GCF_000346735.1 Prunus mume
TGTCTAAATCATTACCTAATTTGGAGCCCGGTCTACGAGGTCGATTATTTGAAAGCCACTAATGGAATGACCCAGGCCAACCCTGCAAGGCTTAGACTTCGGTCAAGCTCAAGCCCGTTGCTTCGTTTGAATGAGAGCAACCAGACAGAAACCATTAGAAAAAGGAAAAAAGAAAAAACAACCTTGACTTGACACTATCTAGAAAGCAGAGAAAAGGGAAACAGATAGTGAGTGGGTGTCTTCTCTCCAAACGCCGACAGTCACGGATTATGGAAGCATGTTACTCCAAATGAAGAAAATAAGGGGATTGGACACTGACTTGAAACACAAGCTACTTTTTGGCCCTCATATCATATGAAATGAAAATTGGGCCATTTTTATTTTTGGCCCCCAACGACTCACGCCCACACATTTCCTCACTAGGTTTTATATCAATCTTGTGACAAAAACTTAGGTGCAATTGGTATTTTTCTAGTTGCCAAGGGGTTAGTAGTAAGAGCATTTTCATGTACATTAGACGTTTTAAGTAGAGACGGAGCTAGAATTGTAAAGTTAGAGACCGAAGTAGAAAATACAAGTACATAAAACACTTAAGTATTCAATAATTATATATTTAGAGCTAAATATTTATAATTGAGTCACGTCTAATTTGTTTTGAAGGAAACTATAACTTAAATTATAAATTATTTATTACAAATTCTATATGTTTTATATAATATAATAGAGGAGAGATAAAAATATGGGGGGGCCAAGCCACTCCAGGCCTAGAACGTGTGAACTTATGAATTCTATTTAAAATTAGGGGTTAATAAAAATATGAGAGGGCCAAAGCCACTCTAGGCCTAAAAATTAGGTTCCAACCCCAATCATACCTCCTTTCTCCCTTCCAAATTTTGGCAAAAAAAATAAAATAATGATGTATATACATTAAACACCCAACATGTTAGCTTATGAATTCTATTTAAAATTAGAGGTTGACAAAAAAACCACATGAACCTTCAAATCAGACAAATCAAACCGATCTGAGCATTAGGTTTCTACACTAAAAACAAAAGTAATCATGAACCGAATCGAACTAAAATGTAATTAGTTTGGCTTAAGTCGGTTTGATTTCGCTTAGGTAGGTGTGGTTTGGGCTATTTAGAAACTGCCTAGACCGAACCAAACCACTTCTATTAATATTATCACCTTTTGGCATTTGGCATTTTCTTGTTGGTATTATTATATTTCATCTCACACATTGCTGTTAGGATGTTGGAGATTTAGAAATTAGAACAGTGACTGCCATGTTTGAGTCCGACACCACCCACCCTATCCCCCATCCTTCCAAATCCGAGGCCGGAAAAGTCATCGGTCTATCCTCTCTCACCATCGCGATGAGAGAGTGAGAGACTTTCATGGGTGTTTAGTCGGAGGAACGTTGGCATGAGCTGATGCTGACGACAGTGGCAGCGAGCGGACCAGAAGTTTTTCTTTTCATCTTGAGCTTTTCTTGGTCTTAAAAAGGTAAGATGGAAATGCTAAATGTTGGTAGATGGGGGGGAATATATGCTGACTTCACAAACAAAATGCAATGATGCTACTCATTTATTTAAGCAGATATAATAGCTGTAATGTCAGTCCAATTTGTATTTTGTGGTCAGTTCTTTTCCTTGGACAGAGAGGGGAACAGAGAGATAGAGCCCACCTGTTTAGAATAAAGCAGCAACAAGTCGATCCAACTTCACATCGTTTTTTCCAACACCTTCAAACACTCCACTGGCTATAATTTGTATTCTTTACGACTTTCACCGTATATATATCTCTGCATGTTTAACGTGTTGGAAAAACTAGCTCTTCAACAAAAACAACCTTTCGCAAACTAGGCTGCTTTTACACCAATGGTTTCACATACATAGACAGAGAGCTGCTTTAAGCAATCGAAGGATATATATTGTTGTTAGAGCTAGCTTGTCGGGGATGTAAATTTATGCTCTAAACTAAATCATTCTCGGATTGCAAAGCTCAATAAGGCTTGTATGAAGGTGTTAAATATTAATACAAACTTGTGTGATAAAACTAGAAAACTCTAGAATAATTGAGAGAATTATCAAGTAAAAAAGATGGCCAACTCTTACTAGAACTATCTAATAATTATTTATTATAATTATAACTAGAGAAATCTAGAATTAAAATACAACCTGTGGCTGAAAATGACTTTGGATAAGTCGGTTACTGTACAACCGACTTGTCCAAAGCAAAGTTGCCGACTTAGTATCCCTATAAATAAGCCTACAGCCCCTCAAAGTAATCAAGCTAAAAGCAGAAAAAACTAGCAGCTGTCCTATATTCCACTAAGTCCTATATCAAAGCTTTGTACCTTTTCTCCTCCATTCAAATAAAGACTACTTTGTTACTCTTTCAAAAGTTTTCATTCCAAGTTAAGCTATTGTCCAAAACACTAAACCAACCATTCTTTAACCTCTTCTCCCTTAAACTAACAGAAGACTACAATGTCAACACAATTTTGTATCAAAATAATATTTTCTCTACATATTATAAGAATGTCTAATCTTTTAAACTATATATGATGTATGCGTGTCGTGTCAAATACATATATCTATCCTTTATGGTGTCATTGTTCTGCCTTTTGACAAGCAAAAATGATTTTAACTATGTTTGGCAAAACAAAACAAAAAATTTATGGGTCATACAAGTGCTTTTTTAAGAAACACAATTTTTTACCAAAAATTATCGTCGTTCTTATGATACAAGCGCTTCTAACAAAAGTAAATGGGCTCTAAGGTCCACAATGTAGATCTTATTTGAGGTGGTACATATGTATATTTTAAGAACCCGCTTTTTTTTTTGGCAATATAGTTGCGCACAGGGGCGGAGCCACACTGGGACCAGTGTGGTCCCGGGCCCTAACTCAAGTTTTTTTATATTTTAAAAGTAATATACTGTTATGTATTTGTATTTGTATATTATTCCAAATACTTTACGTTTTGATATGTACCCACATGTATTGTGGCGGACTTATTAAGGCACAAGGAGGTAGTTCAAATTGCGCCCTTGCCAGCTAGTGGTGATACACTCCAGATGTACAGATTACCTTATTTTCATTTTCAACATTTAAGTAAATGTCTTTGTCCATTGACTTTAATTTATTTTTATATTACTCCATTTACTTAAGTTTACAATGTAAATAAGGAAGTACCCCCTATTTGGATTCAAATAAAAATACTAGAAAATCAAATTCCCACCAAATCAAAATATGAAAAATCGATTTTAGTGTAAAATACGATTTATGCTAAAAATGATGGCTCATTAAGTCAATATATACTTCATTCTAAATCCCATAAAATCAAGTTTTCTGATTTCATGTGTAAAGAATAAAAGCCGCCAAAAATTATCTTGAGAAAATGATTATTCTGAAAAACCATTTTTCATACTTAGTCAATATTTTTTCATGTATGATATGAATGCATAAAGGGACCTAAGGTTGTTTCTAATTTGGGAAATTTTGATTTTTTTTTTCTTCTTTATATTGGGTTTAATGGGGGAAAAAGCTTTAAAGATATTTGCTAAATCGCTACTCTTTATCTATCTCTTGCAAATTTTCTTGCTTAGAATGTATTTGTCTATCCCTTTGTCGAGAACAATTATGATTGCAACCAATAAGCAATATAATTCTTGACACATGTGATATATATACACTATTTTTTGTATGTATTATGATGAGTTCAAATTTTTTATTTTTTATAATTTATAAGAGGCCCCCACACAGATGAAATCCTGGCTTTGCCACCGATTGTGCACATTATATCGTCATGTTATATTGCCATACTCTGAATATCAACTATTAAAGATATAGACCCGATTTAAACATGTGATGCCATATTAACATCTAACATTGAAAAGAGAGTAGACATGTTTCCTAACAACTGGTATTAGAACTTTAAACTCAAGTTGAATGATGAACGTAGGCGACCTTGAGAAGAGAGTAGACAAGTTTGTTGATAGACTTTGTGCAATGGAGGTCACAAATTGACGATTACGCGGTTGTTTAATTGAAGATGACCATGGGTGGTTTGGTGAACCTACAAACGTGTTGAGTGACATTGAAGAGAAGCTGAATCTCTGAAGGTTATTTTAGATGAACATATCGAGGCCTCTCATAACTGAAGAATTAATGATTCCATGGGAAAGTTATAGTCCAAACAGACCAGTCAGGATGCTCCGAGAGAAGGAGTGCTAGGAGTTGTATTGGTAATCTTGCGAACCCTAATTAGAAGTAACTATGAAAAAAACACCTAAGTGCTTGTAATTGTTTCTCCTTCTTATTCTGTAGTCAGAATCTCATAGTAACTCAGTGGCGTAGCTCATACGAGTGAATCTTCTTTGTGATTGGTTTACTTTTGTGTTTCTCGATCACATTTATTCATTTCACACCTGTTATTTCTAAGAGATCAAGGACCCGATTCCTAACCCCAAAATTTTTCAAGCCGACAAGAACTCTCCAACAGAAGAACTTTGTAGAGTCAAACTATCTAGCAACCCATTATTTCTGGTGTTTTGGAGGTCTAAGTAGGTTGTCTTGAACTCTTAGCAGCGTACCTGTTCATGCAACTTAATTTCCTTTTTTGATCAGCGTGAAAGAAATTAATTGGGGACTTGACATTGAATTGCTAAAATTAATCAAAGATTACTCAAAAATATCAAATTCATCCATTGATCATATGCTCCATACGCAGCTGAGCCTCGCTCGTCACAAACATCGATTAAAATTGTTCCAAGTAATTAACCAAATAACGGAAAAAAATTGTTCCAAGAGAAATGATCAACCTAAATACATATTGGCCTCCCCCAACAATTTATGGGGCATTTTCTTCAATTGACTATAATCCTAAGGACGTACTCAACTACTTGTTAAACCCTTTTCTAGGTTTATGGCTCAGAACACTACAAAAGGCATTTTTGGTGACTAAAGCCTTTAATCACCAAATGTCATCAAATAATGGTAACTGTTGTCACTTTCTTTTTTAGTGGAAGAACGTTAAATTATCAGAGCACACCAAAAGATGAACACAGAGTTCCCCATATAGTCCAAATTAGTGCATATGTAAAACAAGAAATTTTGATAATTAACTGCATTAATATGAAGTTAACTTCTCATTATTTAAGTTGTTTATAAAAAAAAAACAATAAATGTAAATATAACACCAAAGTAAAAGAAGAAATAAACCAGCATAAGAAGATGAAACACAAGCTGAATGGATTAAGAAAACGAGAGCAACCTGACTAGTTTCATAATTCAATATACGTGTTATAATTTGTGTAAACGAGAGCAGTTGGATTAATTTTAAAATCCAATATACGTGTTATAATTTATGTAAACGAAAGCAGTTTGACTAATTTCAAAATTCAATATACGTGTTATAATTTATGTGAACTTACAGCGTGATATCGGCATGCATGCTACGTGTCGTTAACGCATGCATAATGCTTTTCGAGAAAGAAAAAAATCCAAAAAAATGTTTTTTCTAAGAAAGAAAAGAACAAATTTATTAAACCAATCCAGTACACCCCGCTGTAAATAGATGCTCTCATCTGATGAGATCACATGTGTCCGTTAAGCTCAAAAATCGGTGAATTTGATCAGCTTCTTCAGTTTCATGCTGGATGTGTCCAGAGATTAATGCAATATGGAGGTTGAGCCAAATTAATATGAGAGAGAAAAGATAAAGAGAGAGTAAAGCTAAGGCGGTGATCATGGAAGCAAATAAGGATAAGATGACAAATGTGGATGAACGTCCGAAACCCAAAACTCAGAACTAATCCAAAAGAAATTAATAAACAATACAAAAATAGCAGGTTTCAGGTTTGCTTTGCATGCCAAAAATTACAGGTTTCGATTGGAGTTTTTGGAATTCTCTGCTTCCTTGGTAATGCGAACTAATCACAACCCAATTTAGGTTATCTTAGCATAATTAAGCTTACCCTTTATGTTGGTTTTCCTTTTTGTTTCACCAAAAGAAGAAAAGGAGAAAAGTTACACTTCCATGGAATAAAATGGCCGAGCTGTTTTGGGTTTTTAGGGCAATGTGCAACAAAGAAAGAAGATGCTTAACCAAAATTCCCAATTAAGAACACCATGATTAACCTTAAGATTAGAACCAGAGCCAGAGATTAATTAGCAAAAACACTGAAGAAGAAGATTTAATTAATTAAAAGTTTAGAACCTGGCGATGAAACCCTAGCCAAGCTAGCTACTAAAATTACCATGAATTAACACTACATTAAGGAAAACCATTCACACAATAAATTTGCAAGGAGGCCCTCTTTCTTACGTACATGCATGAATGGGTGATGATAATCTAACTGGGTAAACTCAACATACACTGCAACACTCTTCTGAGCTAGCTAGGTAGCTAGCTAAGCTAGCTAATTAGCTATTAAATGAAATTAAAATGGTTAATCAATTAACTTAAGGCCCTAATTTCTTACCGAGGGTGTGCTTGTTGTTGTGCATCCAAACCTTGAGAACCTGTCGCTTCACTCCAGTCTCTCCACAAAACTCCTCCACCGCTGCCTCGTCATGCTTCTGAATCCTCCACCCAACTTTCTCCGCAAACTCCAGCATCTTTTCCTTCTGCTCCTGCGTGAACTTGGTCCGGTGCCTCTTCTTATTTATCCCAAATCCTCCTCCTCCTCCACCGCCACCGCCGCTTGAGCTGGGGTTTGAGACATCCTCACCATCCTCCCTACTATGAGACCCACCGCCACCGCCTGATGCCGCAGGCAAGGTCATAGTGGGCCTTGCGTGCGGAGAGGTGATCAGGTAGCCAGATGGAGGTGGCGGTGGGCGATAGAAACCCGAAGAAAATTGGTGCTGAAGGAGGTGGTGGTGGGACCCACCGCTCTGGTGGTAGGGCCCCGTAGTAACACCCTGGTGGTGATGAATCAGCTCGCCCTCGGGCTCCTTGCGGTGGAAGTTGCGATGGCAGTTGCAGGCGGCGCATATGAGCGCGTCCATTGTTCCCTCTTCCCCGGCAGCCAGGAACTCACAGCAGCCGTCGACGGCGTGACCACCGATGCTGACGGCGTGATTCTTGAGGCATTCTCTGTACCTGACCATGGTGGTGAGGGTGGTGGTGGTGTTGGTGATTGCCGCGGTGGCGGTGGGCCCCCTCTTTCTTGCGGTGGAGACGGTGCCCTCACGGGCGGGCCCCATTTTGGCCCTAGAACTCGCCGCAGCCGAGTCGTAACCTGGGGGCGCCGCCTGCATCTCCATCTCCATCTCCTCGTCGTGCTCTTCGTGCTCCTCAAATTCCATTCTGTCTGTCTGTCTGTCTGTCTGTCTCTCTCTCTCTCTCTCTCTCGATTTCTTTGATTGTTTGGTGAGGAAATGAAGAGGTGAAGATCTACATGGTTGCTGAAGAGCCCAAGAAACGGATTATGAAGACGATCAACAGCAAAAAGCTTCTTCCACTGGAGATGGACATTTGTAAATGACTAAGTGCTAAATGTTTGTTCGTATTACATCCAAGTGTTGGTTTGTGTTGTGTAATAGTAATATTTAAATCTTAAACTGTTAATTTTTATTTTTATTTTTGGGTTTTTTTTGTTTGTTTTGTAATGGGTAATACTTTTTTAATTTTTAAAGTTTCTCAGGGAGGAGAAGATAAGAGAGGGGTGGAGAATTGTGGCCATCAATTCCCCTCTATGCATATCTTACTCTAAACCTCTCTCTTTCATTTACTTCAATTTTTTTTTCATTTTTTTTTTTATCCCTAATACTTAACTAGGGTTAATTTTTGAAATCCCTACTTGTTTTGGTGCTTTGCTTCTAACTTTCTTCTTGGCATTTCATGCTAATTGCATAATGGCATGCACTTTGGTTCTTGTTTCTTGTTTTCCTTTTATGTGGAAACACTACTTTGTTGTGTTTTGTTTCCTTTTTTCTTTGTGGTAAAAGTGAGATTGGGAATCATTTTCTCAGTAATAGCATGAAAGTAGAAAAGGGAAATGGCAGAGAAAGAGGAAAACCACTTGCCCCAAAAAAATGACATAGTACTAGAAGGGATGATGTTTAGTAAATGGTAGACCTGCTACCCTGTATCTAAAGCTACTCAAATCGCACCACAGTACAATTTCAAAAGATTTCCTAAAACGAGTATTTTCGGGTAACGACATTTAATCTTCATTTTGTTACTAGGGATTCAGAATTTAAATCACATGAATAAGAGTTTATTGTATTGTTGAATAGTTAAAAGAAAATAGAAAATTCATAATTAGGTAGCTTTGAAGAAGCACGGCTTAACTTTGATTCACCAAATTTGAACTTAACCAAATTTCTGCATATAATTCGAATTCGAGTTCAGTTTATTTGAAGCCGGTCAAATTCGAATTGAGTATATCGAGTTACCCTCTCGATCTTACCCTACAGACCACTCGCTAGTAAGGTAAACGAAAAATATGCATATCAAACAAGGGAGATTGTTTGGGGACAAATTGATGAGTAGGAGTGATGAGGGCAAATCAAACAAGCGATCCAGGCTGGATGGGGATCAAGAGGTGGGGTTGATATATGCTTCAAGAACTGGCAACACAGGTGAGGTAGCTCATGAGGACACTGATTTTAAGCTGTCGGCATTTTTGGGAGCTGCCTACGTGCCCTCCATTTTCAGACATCATGTGTGTGTGTGTGTCTATGTGACGTCTTCTACCCTCAACAACTTTCAAATCAATGGGTTTCAGGACATTCTATCTCAACTTCTCATGGACTTGTTTTCACAGTACCATATACCATATACTCGACCTGGACGCCATCTCATCTTCATCCAAGTTTCGTTTAAGTGCCATTACTTTTTTGCCATTTAATTGGGAATTTTAAGAGATTTAGTTTTCTTTGATGACCTTTTCTATTGAGAGAGAACGATAATATACCAAACTCACACATACTAGCTACACATATTCTAGGACTCAAACTCAGAACTTTGCTTGTTCATCAATCATATATATGTGGCCATTGATGATTAGCTAGTATAAACCTTGTCATCTCGAATATCAAATATCGTATGTATGTGGCCATTTATCTTTCTAAGACATTGTTTATGTTTTAGTTCTCCGGTCATACATCTATGAAAAAGTCAATAAAATCGGAAATTATTTATCAATTTGAGTAACAATATAATCATTTCAATATTTATGGTAAACACTATATCCGTATACATGCTTGATCAAAATTACATAATGTCATGGCTTTCAAATTAACTAATTTTCCGAAAGGGGTGATCTTCAAATTGAGACGATTTAAGGATTCGGGTCATTGGACCACATGTTAAAAATGAAATAAATTATCATATAAATTTGAAATGATTTTGATGGTAATTACCTGGCTAAACTATTTCTGATTTGATTGATTTTTTGGATAAATAATCATTCAAGCGAACCTAAGAAATAGGCGCTTTCGATTATTGAACCGCAGATCATGTGCAATAACTTCCAATAATCCTTCATACTCATAAGATTTCCCTTGGAGAACACAAATTAATTCATCGTATTGTATATTGGTTTTCTCGTCTCTGTCTTCAACTTACTTAATAATTGTGTATGTTTGAGTCTAAGCAGTGTCAAAATCATGTTATATATGAAGTGATTTCTCACAATATGTAGTAGTAGTGGATGGATTAAATTAAACCATGCCATGATGATGCCATTACAAGGATAAGGAAGAAGCAACTAACTTTAGAGTGTGGATGGATTGGATTGGATTGGGTTCTGCAGGATTGGACTCGTCAACTGGCCGTTACACACTCACCCTCAGCATGGAGCATTGGAGTATGGAGGACTGATATGTTGGGTTGATGTGGACTTGTCTGCTAGAGTGGGCTCCTTCTACTCTCTACTGGTAGTTTCACACGTGACAGAGATCTTCAGGTCCACACACACACATGAGAGAGTCTAAAGAAAAAGGGAAAAATAGCAACAGATTTGTACAACAAGCACTGTAAATTTGGCCTAAGGTAGATGAGTTTTTAGTGAATTGTTAAATCATGTAATTAACGGTCCAGTGAATGTTGTCGGATATGGAATATAGAAGAAATTACCGTTGGATTAGCAAGTGTACATGTATCGGATATTTATGTCTTAAGACATGTATGAGCAAAAGAGTGGTGCATTTTCAAATTTTTTTTTTGAAATACAAGTGATTATCTAAACTAAAAGGGGGAAGGGGTTTCAAACACACACGCACACAATTAAGGTGACATGAATGTTCGAACTTGAGACTACTAGTCTGCAAATCTAGATCTTTTTTCACTTGCTAGATCATGTTATTAGCTCCTAACTTTTTTTTTAATGTGCATATAAAAGTGAAAATGGATTCTAAAATTCAGTACTAAAATTGGCCTACAAAATAATAGCGAACATTAAATAAACTAAGGTGTCCAAATTTCACTAAAGATTTGTGTACGGAGGAAATGATGCTGAGAATAATATAAGTAGAGCTCAATTTTGTGTGATGCCCTATGTTTTTGTGTTAATTAATGACGCAATGAAACTGATTTAAATTTTAAGTTTTCCTTTTTTGTTTTATTTTGAAAGTTGATGTCATCCAAACGTCATGTGATTCCCTACCCTACCCTCGAACGCCAAAACCAAAGCCAGCTTGCTTGCTACATGCTAGGCTACTTGCAAATTGCTAATTTGGTTGTGCTTATCTGACGCAAAGCCTGTCAGCCACCAGGAAACACCCTCCCACTTCTTTGAACCACTTTTCAACTTTAAGACACTCAACATAAAGAGAGCTTTTGTGTGTGTGTGTGTGTGTGTGTTTGGGGTTTATTGGTTACAGTAGTGTTGATAGGAAGGGCCAGAGTCACATAATTAGTACTCAAAAACATTGGTGGAATATGTGTGCCATGGAGAATGGTAGGGTTATCCGTGGTGCTTGTGCTCGTGACTGGTTTTTAGTCGTTGATGTGTGTGAATTTTATTTTGTAGAATGTATGTTACTTACAAAGAAAGATATACTTTACAACATTCATTATGCGATGAATGTTAGATATATCCTGATCACACAACAAGATCACTTAATGAATGCTATAGACAGAATGAGATACACCTCGATGACGCATCAAATTCTCTCATTTATGCTTTGTTGTTTTTTGTTTTTTGGGTCTGAATTGCGCCAAAGCCGCCAGCAAAAACAAGACAGAACTACAAGCAAGATGCAGGCAAACTAGAATCAAGCCCACAACCAAAAAGAACTAAACTAATGACTGATGGGTGAGCTCCGCCGGAGGACAAGGAAGGCCATCAGAAACCAATGGAGCAATGGTCCGTTAACTTGATTTTCCGTTGCGTTTCAGAAATATAATTGGGTCAGGGATTTCGGGTAGATGTAGATTCTTTTTGATGTTTGTGTAAATTATATTCGTGAGTGAGTGAGTGAGATTTGATATGAGGGATGAAAGCGGGGAGAAATAGAGCAGCAGCAGGGAAATGAAAGGGACCACAAGGACAGTGACAATGACAAGATAGAGAAAAAGTTGTGGACGGGTTTGGGGCTTTCTGACCCCCGACCCTTCATTTCCTACATTTCCATCCTTTCTTCTGGCAGCCTTTTCCATGTTTTGCTTCTCATAATCCAAACATTGCTATCTTTACCATTCCTATTTCATTATTAAACCTCTCTCTCTCTACTGTCCACTGACCCCCTCTCTCTCTGTGGTGGCCCTCCCTCCAGCAACCATTTTAATTCTAAGAGAGTAGCTTCTCCTAACCAAACCAGTCCTTTCATTACAAATTCACTCCAAGTCTTCTATGCAAATGATCCCAACTAACACAACAACTAACAGAGCATGTGCTACCAGAAGAAAAAAAACCCACTGACATTACATGTGTCTCCAAATGATGCATTTTGTGTTCCATGTACGTGCGGAGAGGGAGTGAAGGAAGAAGAATTATGGGCATAGATTAGCTTCATGCATAGGTGGCGAGCCCACTGTCTTTCCAATCCCTACCTTATTGGGCTTTTCTATTGTGTTCTTCCCTTAGAAATTGTTTCATATTTATATGAAAGCAAACATTTGTGCCCTTTAAGGATTTGGGTTTAGCCCAAGAAGCCTTTGGATGAGTTAAGCCGAGTCAAGAGTTCAAGTTGGGCCTTCATTGATTGAAGTGTTTACAATACTGTTTGGATTACGCATTCCACTGGAGATCATTTCATCTTATTTTGCCATGTTCAATAAATGCTTCATACTTCATATTTCTGTGCATACATTCAACGTAAGCATCAAACTCACGGGAAACAAACACCAAGCCATGTGTGATGATGGGGATGCATCCCTACCACAGATAAAGAAATTAATGCCGTGGGACAGTACTCAAGATGGTGACAGGGCTTCAGATGTACCCTTATAGTAAAAAAACCCGAACTCATCCGACGCTTGTATAATCTCAATTAACTCTTTGTTTAATGGTATTTTTTTTTCCTACTTAATATTGAAAAAAGTCTTAAGTTCGAATCCCTTATACTCATTATGAGAAAAATAATTGATGAGCTTATCACTCATATATAGGTCGTGGGAGAAATATAGTGGCTGACGGATAATGTCTGAATGTGAGGCTTTCATTAGCTGTGTGATAAAACATATGTCAAATGAGTACGACCTTTAGCTAATTATCTTTAGAACCTACATGTTCTATTATCCAGAAACCACATTTTTTCTTTTTTCCATGAACCTTCTAGCTGACATTGACCTACAGGCAATGCAATGATGCAAGCTTGAGCAGGAACCACATTTCACATTTGGTTAGATAACCATACGAAAACGAAAACAGAAAAAAGCCAAAGAGCAATTGCCAATTTGCATTAATAAGTATCCAACACGGTAGAAGAAGCATTGATTGCAATCAAACCCAACTGACAGACAGAATCTTAAAGATGGTCACTGCATTAAAATGTTTTTGGAATTCAGCCCGACCGCAGTAAACCGTGGACCATCAACCATCCACCATTTGTTAAGTAGAAGACTGAGCATATAAATGGATGACAGCAGCCACAAATCGGGAAGCTTTCAAGTGTTTGCACCCTATTATATTATTTTCCTGGTTTTCCGTTTCTAGGAACTGACCTAACTTTCCTACTAATCGGTCTTTTTGGTTTTTAAGAAATGTCGACTCATTGATATATACCATGGGATATCTGTCGGGTTTGTACGTTTGTATGTAAAATTTATAAAACGTATTTTTGAAAGGGAAAATTAAATTACTCGGTTGGACTATTAAGGATTGTTGGTATGAAATTTATGTTTGTATTTTCTAAACTCATAATAGGTTTGGAAGTGTCATTTAGATGTAGGGTTGAAGCAAATATGCTGTCTTTGATTTCAAAAAATAGCTCAGCAAGTTCCCGAATTCCAGAACTGTGACTTATTACGTGTGAGGCATTTGATCCAACGATAAGACATTTCATTTTTCATGCACTCATGCTAGGAACATAATTTTCAAGTCTAATATGATTTTATTCCATTAATCTTCTATGATTTAGGTCAATTAGAATCCCTTTAGAAGTGCAATCTTAGTGAGCCATATTTTTCAATATCTTTTATTTCTTTCATTAATAAATCATGACTTATCTTTTAAGTAATCCTTACTTGTTCGTTCTTTTTATTTTCTAGTACATTATTAATCATGTTAAGGTGATTTATTTGTGTTTGTTCTTTATAATTTTTTATCAGCCTATTCACCCTCCTCTAGGCGTTTCTTAGCTATCCTACAAGTATTTTTAGGGATTCATGAAATTGTTGATGAAAAGATAAATCAGAAATGCATGAATTTCAAGTAGGTCACTACATTTAGTCATCTTAAATTCAAAATGTTATATTGTATATAGTTATTCTAAGTTTATATGATTTCGCCGATATTTCAGTTACGATATTTTCGTTCAATTCGCAGCTTTAAATGGTGATAATATCGCGATATGAACTTTCAAAAATTAAACAATTTAAACTCACTCACGCTCTCACACACAGTGGGGTTCAAACCCCTCTCCACTTCGAAATTTTGCAGCCACTTAACCACCATGATGCTCATAACTCTGCGATTATAAACTATGGAATCTAGTATATATATTACTTGCGAGACTTTCAAAAATTAAACAATTTAAACTCACTCACGCTCTCACACACAGTGGGGTTCAAACCCCTCTCCACTTCGAAATTTTGCAGCCACTTAACCACCATGATGCTCATAACTCTGCGATTATAAACTATGGAATCTAGTATATATATTACTTGCGAGACTTTCAAAAATTAAACAATTTAAACTCACTCACGCTCTCACACACAGTGGGGTTCAAACCCCTCTCCACTTCGAAATTTTGCAGCCACTTAACCACCATGATGCTCATAACTCTGCGATTATAAACTATGGAATCTAGTATATATATTACTTGCGAGACTTTCAAAAATTAAACAATTTAAACTCACTCACGCTCTCACACACAGTGGGGTTCAAACCCCTCTCCACTTCGAAATTTTGCAGCCACTTAACCACCATGATGCTCATAACTCTGCGATTATAAACTATGGAATCTAGTATATATATTACTTGCGAGACTTTCAAAAATTAAACAATTTAAACTCACTCACGCTCTCACACACAGTGGGGTTCAAACCCCTCTCCACTTCGAAATTTTGCAGCCACTTAACCACCATGATGCTCATAACTCTGCGATTATAAACTATGGAATCTAGTATATATATTACTTGCGAGACTTTCAAAAATTAAACAATTTAAACTCACTCACGCTCTCACACACAGTGGGGTTCAAACCCCTCTCCACTTCGAAATTTTGCAGCCACTTAACCACCATGATGCTCATAACTCTGCGATTATAAACTATGGAATCTAGTATATATATTACTTGCGAGACTTTCAAAAATTAAACAATTTAAACTCACTCACGCTCTCACACACAGTGGGGTTCAAACCCCTCTCCACTTCGAAATTTTGCAGCCACTTAACCACCATGATGCTCATAACTCTGCGATTATAAACTATGGAATCTAGTATATATATTACTTGCGAGACTTTCAAAAATTAAACAATTTAAACTCACTCACGCTCTCACACACAGTGGGGTTCAAACCCCTCTCCACTTCGAAATTTTGCAGCCACTTAACCACCATGATGCTCATAACTCTGCGATTATAAACTATGGAATCTAGTATATATATTACTTGCGAGACTTTCAAAAATTAAACAATTTAAACTCACTCACGCTCTCACACACAGTGGGGTTCAAACCCCTCTCCACTTCGAAATTTTGCAGCCACTTAACCACCATGATGCTCATAACTCTGCGATTATAAACTATGGAATCTAGTATATATATTACTTGCGAGACTTTCAAAAATTAAACAATTTAAACTCACTCACTCGCACACAGCGGGGTTCGAACCCCTCTCCACTCCGAAATTTGCAGGCACTTAACCACCACGCTGCTCATAGCTTTGTGAATATAAACTATGGAATCTAGTATATATAATACTTGCGAGCTGCTTTTCAAGTTTCAACTTTTCAACCATTCACCACGTTTCAACTTACTCATTTACCCCACCATTCAACCACTCACCTAACTAATTAGTTGTAGTCATATTTCTATAGATATAGTTAGGTAATCCTATTTCTATATATACAAATGAAATCAAATAGTCTCATGCCGTCCCTTATTTCTCAACATCTCTCCAAAACAAAACATAATGCTCATATTTTTCTCAACATCTATCAACCTCAATTTCCCCACAAGTTTATAGTAAGTTATTCTCATTCATTATTGTTATTAAATTGTGTCAATTAATTAATTACTTAATCAATGGCATGTGGTTTTTAATTTTTCTATTCTTTAATTGGTCACTTACATGTGTATTTATTGTCTCTAAATTCATTGTTAAAGACTTTATATGCTTCCATCACATTTTGTTACACGTGTTTCATTATTGTTTTCTTGTCGGTCCATGCAGATTCTATTTGGCCTTTACACAAAGGGTTCCATATTTAAGGTAAGTTTACAAACTTATATATATGTTATTGTAATTTATACAACGTATGCAACACAAGAGGAGGACCATAGGAGTAGGCGGGCATGACCAGGAATTGGTGCCATAGGGAAGGACTATACTCGTAGAGAAAGAGGCAAGGCGATTTTGTCAAGTCAAGAAGATGATTCGTTATCTATAACTTCAAACTCTGTTGGAGTGGGAAGTAATAACTATGATTATACTCATAATCAACCATTTCCCTACCCTTCATATCTCATTCCTTCTGGGAAGGAATCGAGCAACTCATGGAAAGAATCTGAGACTCAATCTTCAAATGATTTTGCTCATGAACAACGTCAACCAATCTCGGATCCATATAGGTGGCATGTTAACAATTACATGCAAAACTATTTTAGAGATTTATCATTTGATGACTACTCTTCACAATACACTTACTCTACACATAGAGATGATGAAGATAGTGAACAATTTGAATCTCATAGGAACTCTATGTGGTACTAAGTCACTTATGTATCTTACCATGCAATGTATAAAATGTAAAATATTGTAGTAAATCATTACATATAAATGATTGTGGTGTGTTTAATTTTCTTTCATTAATTACTACATATTTTCTACACTCACAGTGTTTGTCAGCTCGCTATATAATCAACTTAAATTAGTTAAATCCATCATGCAATGCATTTCCTTCCAATTTTTTGTGATAAACTAATAGATAATTGACTAAATAAGCATCCTCCAAAGTTTCAATAAAAATTCCCAAGTATTTCTTACAATTTCCGTGGTTTTTATTCAATTTTTATCGATATCGATAATATCCCGATATTTCCATCTAAATTTTCGTGTTTTTGGACTACCTATATTTCCGATATCACCGATATTTTAAACCTTGCAACCAACACATATAAGTTAACCTAATACCTCTATTCTTCATATAGATAGTTTTGCAACTAGTAATCAATACCAGTTGTGCTTTGACTTGGGAAGGTTGCTATATATGCATGGAAAATGTTAATTTGGATAGTATTGCAAATTTAGTGTACTAGCCATCAGGGGCGGAGCCACACTAGGACCAATGTGGTCTCGGGCCCCCACTCAAGTTTTTATATATTTTAAAAGTAATATACTGTTATATATTTCTATATGTATATTATTTCAAATACTTTACGTTTTGATATGTACACACATGTATTGTAGCGGATCTATTAAGGCACAATGAGGTGCTTCAAATTGTCCATTTGCTCAGTTGGTGGTGGTGCACTTCAGGTGTATTGATTACCTTATTTTCATTTTCAGCATTTAAGTAAATGTCTTTGTCCTTTTACTTTTATTTATTTTTATATTACTCCATTTACTTAAGTTTACAATGTAAATAAGGAAGTACCCCCTATTTGGATTCAAATAAAAATACTAAAAAATCAAATTCACATCAAATCAAAATATGAAAAATCGGTAGCAAAATACGATTTAGGCTAAAAATGATGGCTCATTAAGTCAATATATACTTTATACTAAAATCCCATAAAATCAAGTTTTCTTATTTGATGTGTAAGGAATAAAAGCAGCCAAAAATTATATTGAGAAAATGATTATTTCGAAAAACCATTTTTCATACTTAGTCAATATTTTTACATAAAACATTTTTTCATGTATGATATGAATGCATGAAAGGACCTAAGGTTTTTTTTAGTTTGTGAAATTTTGATTTGTTCTTTCTATTGGATTTAATGGGGGAAATAGCTTTAAAGATATTTGCTAAATCGCTACTCTTTATCTATCTCTTACAATTTTTTTTGCTTAAAATATATTTGTCTATCCCTTTGTCGAGGACAATTATGATTACAACCAATAAACAATATAATTCTTGACACATGTGATATATATACTATTTTTCGTATGTATTGTGAGTACGAACTTTTGATTCTTTATAATTTGTAAGAAGCCCCTACACACATGAAATTCTGACTTCGCCACTGCTACCCATAGCTTCAATCTTGATCAATTTGAGCTTTTTACATCTATTTATAGGGATTTGAAGTTTCTGAAGTGGTGAATTGGATAAAGAAAAATGCATTCAGATAACCATCTCCAAAATGGTTATTAAAAAAAACAAAGAGAATCACTTCCATCTCCAAAATGGTTATTAAAAAAAACAAAGAGAATCACTTCCATCTCCAAAATGGTTATTAAAAAAAACAAAGAGAATCACTTCCATCTCCAAAATGGTTATTAAAAAAAACAAAGAGAATCACTTCGATCAAATTCAATCTACAATGCCATACAAAACATATAACAATTTTCTTTGTGGGTCAGAATCAAAATAGAAACATTGTTTATGGGGGTGATCAATATGAACTTGCCCCAAAAAAACTTACAAATATTTAATTCTACAACATTCCAATCCCCAACAAAATAATCCAAATCCCACTTCTTAATCATCTAATTAACCACTTTGTTACATAGAAACCAGAGGTTTCTGAAGCATCTTCCTCTCAGATTTCTCATCACCCTCCAAACTAATCACCCACTTGGACATATCCAACTCCACCGAATCAACTTCCCTCCCTCCAAACTCAAACACAAATCCTCTTTTTTGATACCGCACGATCCTTGGACTATTCAACACCCCCGTTGACCTCGACTTGTTCAGCCTCACCACCGAAGGCACCTTCACCGCTACCCCTGCACCCTTCCGCACCTGATTATTCCCGCTCCACGCCTTAATCTCATTCACCGACCCAATTGACTTTGACTTCGCCACACGTCGATCAATCATCGCCTCCCCCTCACCCTCGCACTCTGCGCCCAACACACTCGATACCTTCCCGTTCAGCTTCCTCCTGCTCCCTCCTCTCACAAACTTCGCATTTCCAACCTCTTCGTATTCGCGACTTTCACCACGACGATGCTGCTGATGCTTCCCGTTCTCCACGCGCTTCATGTTCACGCGCCGTTTCAGGCTACTCCAGATGGGCGGCGCGTGAATTCTCTTGATCACCACCTTCAGACACTCGACGACCTCGGTCATCGTCGGCCGCTTCTCCGCTTTGGATCTCACGCACTTCGCGGCCAATACTGCCACGTGGCTGATCACAGCGGGGTCAGCCGGAGGTCCGATTCTCTGGTCGCAGATTCCGGCGAAGTCCCCGCTCTTTATGATCGGCACGGCCCAGTCCACCACCGACGGCGGGCTGTAGTTCACGTCAATGGCGTTTCTCCCGCTCAAAATCTCCAGCAAGAGAATTCCGAAGCTGAAGACGTCGCTCTTGGCGCTCAGATCCCCCGGCGCAAGATAGCCCGGGTCGAGGTACCCTAACGTCCCCGCCGGTGGCGTGCACTTTATGCGAACGTCCTCCACGTGTCCCCTCAGCGCCAGCCCTAGGTCGCCGAGCCTCGCGTTCCAGTCCTTGTCGATCAAAACGTTGGAGCGGCGCAGGCCGGGCGGGCTGGTCGAGCGGAGCGCCTGACCCGCTTTTGCCACGTGTAACCCGAACCGGATCCTCCGGGTCCAACCGGGCGGTCTGGAGTTCAAGTGGAGGAGGTCGTAGAGAGAGCCGTTGGGCATGTACTCGACGACGATCAATTTAGTGTCGTTTGCCGAATCGGAGCAGAACCCGATGAGATTTACGAGCCTGGGGTGGTGAACTCTGGAGAGAATCTCGATCTCGTTCTCCGCGTTGTGAAGGCTCGCCGCCGACGACGTTGTTTGGGGGGGTTTGGTTTTTTTAACGGCGGCGGCGAC